>JACXGJ010002424.1:0-58023 GCA_016801105.1 Esox niger | reverse complement strand
ATACTACGTAGTGTTGTGATTTAGTGGTCTCAACAGGAACCTAAATTCAATAATATATCATTTTCATGAGGGCTTTTTAGACAAATCACTATGGAATTGCCCAATTTATGAATGATTGAATGGACAACATAACATAACATTTCAACTAATCAATACAGCCCAGGACTTGATAGCCAACGAATGTTTGGTCCTCCTTCACAACATATCATGAAATAGCTGGATTCATCATTTAGCTCTATTTCCTGTCTATCACATTCTATACCACAGTTGGATCTGCAGGAAGGATGTCCTTTGTTTGGACTCTAGTTTCAGCGAGGTGCTTGTGTGCTCCATTTTTAGAGCACTTCTCTTTTTCTTTTTATGAGCTTTGCACAGACGCATGAGAGCAGAACCCTGTCTCTACAAGTTCATCAATATTTTATTTGGTGGCTAACAACCAGGCCAGCAGACAAGGCTGGGACGTGGACCTCTGCTGGAGAAGAGTTGGAGGGTAGAGGACGATGAGATTCAGAGAGAGAGAGCAAAGAAAATAGAGAAAGGAGTGGGGGGCTAAGTGAGTGTGTGTAAAACAGAGCCAGACAAAAAGAGCGAGAGGGAGAAATAGAGCGGGAGAGAAAATACCTTGTTTGCAACTCTTCCAGGAATATTCTAGAACTTAAGGCAACTGCAACCCTTTGTCCTGGTGTGACATATGGATTACTCTCTCATTTTTAAAGATACACAGATCACTCCCAGAGCAGGCAGTCTACCTGGAAGATACACAGATCACTCCCCGAGCAGTCAGTCTGCCTGGAAGATACACAGATCACTCCCCGAGCAGTCAGTCTGCCTGGAAGATACACAGATCACAACCCGAGCAGGCAGACTGCCTGGAAGATACACAGATCACTCCCCGAGCAGGCAGTCTGCCTGGAAGATACACAGATCACTCCCCGAGCAGGAGACTGCCTGGAAAATACACAGATCACTCCACGAGCAGGCAGACTGCCTGGAAGATACACAGATCACTCCACGAGCAGGCAGTCTGCCTGGAAGATACACAGATCACTCTCCGAGCAGGCAGTCTGCCTGGAAGATACACAGATCACTCCACGAGCAGGCAGTCTGCCTGGAAGATACACAGATCACTCCACGAGCAGGCAGACTGCCTGGAAGATACACAGATCACTCCACGAGCAGGCAGTCTGCCTGGAAGATACACAGATCACTCCCCGAGCAGGAGACTGCCTGGAAAATACACAGATCACTCCACGAGCAGTCAGTCTGCCTGGAAGATACACAGATCACAACCCGAGCAGGCAGTCTGCCTGGAAGATACTCAGATCACAACCCGAGCAGGCAGTCTGCCTGGAAGATACACAGATCACTCCACGAGCAGGCAGACTGCCTGGAAGATACACAGATCACTCCACGAGCAGGCAGTCTGCCTGGAAGATACACAGATCACTCCCCGAGCAGGCAGTCTGCCTGGAAGATACACAGATCACTCCCCGAGCAGGCAGACTGCCGGAAGAGTAGCTATTGCTCTTCTTTTCTCTCTTCCAGACTCTCTAAAAAATCTGATCCTCTCCTTGCTCTCCTTCTCTATTCAATACCTCCACTCTGGTTTAACCTCTGCCTCGCTCACCTTCACCTTGTCGCCCTCCCTCACTACGAACCCTCAGTGTTCATATAACCCATGAGGGATCCCGAGCCCCACCTATCGTCAATGTATCCCCGGTCGATGAATGGATGCCCTCTGGACAAGGCTGAGTGGGCATGAGGAGATAATCAGTGTGTGGCCGGCATACTCCCCTACCCCATCTCCCCTTCTCATGTTGTAGGCACAGGCACTGTGCGGAACAGACTAATAAAAGCCAAGGATGCTTTGAGTGTGTCCTAAAGGCCTCCATCTCTCTCTAATTTCATGCCATTGAAATAGGCAATGAAGTAAAATGGTTGGTCACAGAAACATACAACCAGCACATTTAAAGAGAAGCAGAGAAACTTTTTGCCACTTAACAGACAGGAGCGTCTTACTGTCATGATGTTATGCTGTATGCAAAGCTACATGGGTTTGGATGAACACACTTTCAGAACAATGAGCAAAACTTGACCCCTTCTGCTGTTCTGCTTGAACACCCCCAGGTGCACTGTCACCGCGGTCACCATCCGCTGTGAATGCTGCAATGCATTCTGGGAGGGTCACTGTACAGACCGGGACAGTGAAAAGAGAGTCTCTCTAGCCTGGAGGTTGATCGTGAATAACATAGCCCTATAAATTACCTTTTCTCACTATTTAGTCTTCCCTGCTTAGATTACTGAACACAAAACCTCCGGGCCACATTCCATGAGAGGGCCAGCTGCGTATGGGATTACCGAGCCCCATGGATCCATAGGCCTCCAGAACTATGATGCACATTCTTTTTTATTGTTTGTTCAGTATTGAAATCTCATTAGGCCACATAAATCATCCGTATTGCCTGGCTGTTCGTTTTCACCTAGATGGGGGAGGGAGGGTGAGAACAGCAATTGAGGAGGGAAAGAAAGTCAAGCCAGGATGCCCTGTACGTTGAAGAGCAGACCCGGGCTATGGTTTATGACGTCTGCGTGCTGCATTTCAGTAACACAATAGCCAGCACGGACAGAGAGATGCTGCTCTGAGCTTTATAAGATCCTTTCACATGGCTGGGCCTTCTGGAGGACCTTCTCATGTCGGCTTTATAGGTGCATGTTGTGCTGCCTTTCTCTGTACACGTATTGGGTCTGACAACGCTAGTAGCAACACAGACTGTCATTCGATACCAATTTCTTTGTCATGATATTTGGCAATGTGAAGCCATTGGATCAGGAACAGCAAAAGTTATTACAAGAGGCATAGGGGCACTGCAGAAACACGACAGGGACAGGACAAATACAAATCTGGTTGATGGAAGCACTGTTGAGGGATATTAGCATGCTTGTATCTCAGAAATGTTCCTACACAGTAACTTTAGATCATGGAAGTGTGTGACGTTGCCTGTCTAAGCCACCTCCAGAGCACTGTCTCTACTCCTAACGTTAGCCCTTTAAATCAGATAACACGTTTTAAATGAATTACGTGGAAAAAGAGCCGCCAAGGATACCAGGGAGTAATGATGTGTGTTTATGTCTGCGTCTTTTTATTAAATGGTGTGGAGACTGCTTTTGTGTGTGCATGTGCGTGTGTGTTTGCTATTTCAAATAAAGTCTTCAAATATTTGCTTAAGCCCCCCTGTGGCTTCATTCACCATCCTGTGTCTCCACATATGAGTAATGTTGATATACTGCTCTCAACCCCAACACACACACACACACACACACACAGTTGTCTACTCAAATAATTCACCAAGAGAACATGAGTAAGTACACATTTCTTCAGAAATGAAAGGCACTTCTTTTGCAAATAAATACTCCAGCTAAAGCGGTTCTCAGCACAAGCTTTTCAGAAAAGCTATTCTGAAATAAGTATAGTAATTGAGCACAATATCTGACTTTTATATTCGCCAAACAAAAACACAACAGTGTTGACTGAGTTTGTAAATTGATAGTAAAAAAAACATGTTGAAAACAACATAGAAATACAAACAACTCTACATTGACCATAGTGATGAAAGAAGAAACGTGTGTAATGCAATGATAGAATAACTCAAACAAAAGCAAGACTAACTAAACATCCTGCATTAGTGTCATGCTACAATCTCTTCAACCTGGGTTTCCAAACAGCGCAACGACTCTTCTTGCCACAGCAAACCGAGGGAGTTGTGGCCTGTAGCACTTAGACAAAACAGAGGCCTACATCCATCGACCTTAGGACATTCACATGGCCTAAATATAATCTGTTACATAACGGAGGTGAGGCAACCCTTCTATTGACAGGCCAACAACCCAGGAGACAGACACTGGCTGAAAACTGTCCGGGAAAAAAGCCCTCTTGATTTGTATAGTTAAAGCTAATCGGAGCATTGTGTTTATGGGTTAAAGGTGAGCTGGGTTATTTGGTGGTGTGAATGGAAATGAGCTACAGCGAAAGAGGTCGGAGGTCAAGTCCACAGGCTTGAGGGCATCCTCCCAGTCTTAGAGTTAACCCCATGACCTGCTGGGTGATGGACACACTGCTCCAGTGTGGCTGGCAGGCAGCAGTACAGATCAACTCGGTGTGTGTGTGTGTGTGTGTTTTCATCAATAGGGCATAGCGATAGAGGAAAACTACACGCGTGCATCGGCGTAGATGTGTGAAATAACAATGGGATTACACAAACAGATGTCCCAGCAGAATCTCTTCCCTGTGATTCAGGGCCTGGAGAGGAACCACTAGTTTGGGTCTGATGTTCCTTCTCAAAGCCAACCAGCTGGTTTCTGTCTTCTAGTGGATAAACGGGGAGGTTTCAAGCTGGTCCGTCGGTAGGTCCAGTGGAAGAAGAAAAAAAGGATAATGTCATCCACCATTTGACACTACAAGGGAAGCTTTAGTCAGTCTAAATAATCCATGCTGTTGCATTAAATTTGCAGACACCCGCTTCCCTCTCCTTCCCCGGTACAATCCCTGTCTCAGCTGTGTGAGAGAGAGACAGCGAGAGGGCAGGGGGTGTGAGCAGTGATAATGGAGAGAGAGGCCGACGGCGAGAGGGGAGGGATAGATAGGAGAAAATCTTGAGTGACACTGATTCACTCATGATTGACTGCCTCACCAATCCCCTACAATCACCACCCCCAACCACCCACCGCCCCCTGCACCCCACCCAACACCACGCCACCCACCGCCCCCAACACCCCACCCAACACCACGCCACCCACCGCCCCCAACTTGCACAAAGCAGTCTCAGCGCAGGGCCACCAATGGAGGGTTCGGAGCAATAACGCTGTTATTGACTTGTTGCTCCGGCTCCATTTGCTTAGTGCCCTGGAGGCTGGAATCAATAGACTCCACTCTGAATCGGCCTAATCAGGGCCTGCAGCCACGCTGGGCCAGGCTGCGGAAAACTCTGGAAAATCCATGAGAATCTGAGCGGCGTAACGACAGGGAGGAGAGGAGGGGCTGAGAAAGTCCTCTGTAAGCCCGCCGACAGCTGCACAAATTCATTGATAGATGTTTTTCCTTTTGTGTGCGTTTCTTGCCGGTTGTGAGCGTTTGGAGTGATAGGATGGACGCGGGGCACGGCGCGATATGCAGACTGCCGGTGCACGTCTTCGTCCCGGTCCACTACAGTTTAAGGTCATAGGTCGTCCACGCTGCTCAATGACACCCGGAAACAGTCCGATAACAATAGCAATAATGTAGCGCAAATGTGTGAGAACTCTAAACAAATGAATGCACAACATGTCAAGCATTGAGCACAATAAAGGCATGGTGCACTTGAATGTTATCCAACATGAAAAAGCACTAACTACACAACATCTGGGCCAAACATCTCATGGTGATGTTGATGGTTTCCTCTCTTGGCTGCTGTGAGGCCGGACAATTATCCTGCTGTAAGCTCCACCCCCACACATTACAGGACACTTCAGAACATTCCTGAGGGATTGATGACCCATTATTCATGCAGAAGACTCACATTTCACACTTGTTTGATTTTGAGAATATGTACACAGTACTGTGAAAAAGTCTTAGGCACCTGAAAGTCTAACTAAAGACATTTATTTGGATTGTAAATGTTTATTAATAATGAGATAATAGAGATTATCTCAATGTGTTAAATAAAAACACCTACTACCCAAATAAATGGACTTAGTCAGACTTTCAGGTGTATAAAACATTTGCACAGTACTGTATGCACAGAGATTAAAATGAGAGACTATGAAGAATGGAAAAAGACAAGCAAGAGGGGAGTAAGAGCAGAGATAGAATGATAAAGTATGTATGTTCATTAAAGTTTGTATTAGTAAGCCCTCTGGAGTCAACATGGGAGAAGACACATGATTAGCTTTGAGCAGAGAATTGTCGGGTAAAATTTCACACAGGTGTCTCCAAGGAGAATGCCCTCATTGTTTGGAAGACAGAAATAGGTGAAGGCATGTTTTTATTCTGGCTTAAAAAGGCAACAGATATTGCCCCTACCCTAAAACAAAATTAAAAAAAGTCAATTTTCTTCAACGCTATACATTTGATCCCTTCATACTAGAAAAACATAAAATAAATACAGTTTGAAAAGACAGATGTTTTGGCCAATTCTAAATCAACACAGGCCCCAGCAAGTGCTTTCTAGCCTCTTGGTATGCTGAGGCCTGGAATCAGCTAAGAATGAGGAGTTTTTACATGAAAACAATGGGATGCAGGCAAGTATAAGAAGACCTGCTTCAGTCCGTTGTCCACCAGAAATCTGGACAGGAATTCACCTTCCAGCAGGACAATAACCATCAACAAGGCCAAACCCATAATTGAGTTGCTTACCTAGAATACAATGAATGTTTCCGATGGGTTGCATTACAGCTCAGAACTGTTTTAATATCCAAGGTAAGGCTCGAAAGCGGTCATAATCCCCTTTAAACGGTCATAAAACCTTCACAAATAGTGGAAATAATAGAGCACAATCCAGGTGTGAATAGCTTTTAGAGACTTCGTCAAGAAGACTCATAGATAGAATCTTGGACAAAGGTGATTCCAACATACTGAGCAGGATAAATACATACCTAATAATAGTATAGTTTAACCTACATTGAGATAAAAAAATACATATTTCTGTGGGTTTCTTACACTTTGATATGTTTTGTGAAAATGGTTAAAAACAAAGGCCACGAATAATGTGATGGAAATGTGGGGTGAACACTTATCCCATCTTCTGTACCTCTTCTTTAAATAACAAAGCATGATTCTTCTTCGACCTGCAAATAGATGTCTTTGCTGCTGAGCTTCAATGGCTAACACCCACTCTCCCTGGCCAAGTGCAGGGTCAGCATCCTCCCCGCTTGGCCTTGCTGACCAACAGATATTCCACTAATCAGGCTCTCCCAGTCACTTGGAATCAGCCCTGGTCCTCTGTCCGGGCCCAACGCGGTGGCGGTGGATCGGTAGTGCTGGGAGACATTAAAACTCCTGCCCCGTGATCAAACAAGCAAATACCTCTGGGGTCAGTGAGAGGCCGCGCAACGTCAGTTTACAATGCAGCATTTAAACATCAGTGGTATGCAAAGCGGCTGGTACACAGGGGAGACCGACGAGGCAGAGCCTGGCCTGGACTGCACAAACACAGCCTGGTAACCAGCCTCCCTGAACACAGCACAGTATTCAACACAGTCGAGACACGCCGCCTTCCGAGCAGCATTCCGAAAAACCAGACATGAGACTGTGTCCGTTACATCATAGGATTATTAAGGGAATTAACACAGGACTGTCAGTGGTAATTCTGGATTATGGTTTGAAAGGTGATATATTGGCTGGGTAATCTGTGATGCCACAAATCTACTTAAGGCAAATCTGTGTCCGGCAGACTGTTAGCTTAAATTGCCATGATAGATTTTATAACCAAGGAGGCACAGACCCACAAAAACACCAGGGGTTAAAATTACCCTTGAACTTTGAACTCCTGTCCATATGAAAGCCTAAATCCTCGTTTACTTAGGAGCTGCTGGCACAATCCAAAAATGAGTTCAAGACATAGGGAGTTCTTAACTCATCTTTCCTCATACTGACAAAAATAACAAACAAAGAAAGAAACAACTGAAAATATCGAATGACCAAGATATCTAAAAACGGCCTTTCTGATTGCTTGGACAGACATGCCGACGGTGGAGAGGCCACTATCTTTAGCCAAAGGGGGGGTGAGGTGGCAATGGGGGTAAGGCCTTTTTTCTGTTCTCCCCCTGCCTCCCCACTGCTTGGTTAAGCAACTGAGCTGCTGTCAAAGGAGCCTTTGTGAGTGTGCTCTGGCGGCCGGCCAATCAGATCCTCCAGCTTGTCTGTCTCCGGAGGAAAATGGCGCCCCGGTATGCGATCTGCGGCAGAATACGCAGACAGGCTGACTGCAGACCGGAGCGGCTCAGCTAGCGCTGTATGCTCTCGGAAAACGCGCCACGGCGAAAATGGCCTGTTTGGCGCCAGGCCAAAGCGACAGTGACTACACGGTTGGGGACTGACGGCACAACGTGGTAATTTTCAAGTTGTTCCCCGATTTGAACCAGCCCTCCCATTGCACGTCCTTCAGGGCCTGAGTGAGATTCACGCCAGGTAAAACATGTGTCTGGCGATATGGAGCCCTAGTGCCACAGACTGTCTCTGGTCCTGTTACATGCAGGTGACCTGTTTCCAGTTAAAGCAACAGTCTTCCAGGGGGTCACAAATAGTCAGTTCAAAGTTTGGTTCGATTAACCATGGAAAACTTTGGTTGAGCGGTTCACTAATGTCATGGTCGCCAGCTCATCGCATTTCAAGTAAAAGTGGGTTGATTTTATTGACATACATTGATTGCCTTATTGCAAATCCAATCGGTTTAACAAATTGTGTTTTTAACATCACCCCATTTAACTGCATGTTGTGGCAATGACGTGAGCAGAACGTTCAGTCAACCGGTTTTTGCCTAGTGGGAAAGCACTGAGCAGGCAGGGCAACAAAGCCAATGCAGGGTGTGTGATGGAGATGATGCAAAGATGTAGTTGAGAGAGCGATTGAGAAAGGAGTGTGTGTGCATGTGTGTGTGTGTGTGTGTGTGTGTGTGTGTGTGTGTGTGTGTGTGCATGTGTGTGTGTGCATGTGCGTGTGGGGGGGTATCATGAAAGAGAATAGGGGACTATGCCCTGACACAAACAAAACATAGACATAAATCATGTAAACATGGTTTACACACAAAACAAGCTAAAAGTTCTCACAAAAAACTTGCTGAACAATTAAAGGAACAACAAGACCTCTATTTGTCACACAACTGGATATTCACTTTTGAATGGAACAACAGCATACGAATAAACGTCAAGCACCAACAAGCTCTGACTTTTGACAACAGCCTCTGTCAAACAAGTGCTTTTGCTTTTAACTTGAGAACCAACTGGTGACAGAGGTGTTTGGCTCCCCTGTGTTTCATCATTTCCTGCCATGACTCTGAGAACCTGTTCAACCAGCCTAAAGCGTGCCCTCTTGTCCTCCCAAGAGAAAGAGGTGGTTGAGAAAGATAGTGACATAGAGAAACAGATAGAGAGGAAGAGGGAGAGAGAGGAATACAATGACAAAGAGGGAATGATGGAGGAGGAGAGAGGGGAAGAGAGGAGCGGGGAGGGAGAAGGGAAAACTGAGACAGAAAGAGACGGAGAGAAGGGTGCTGGAATGTTTTCAGACTGGCAGTGTCAATCTCCACTGAGCAAACACCAGCCACTCCTATCGTTTACCTGCTATTGTAAATATAGCCACAGACAGGAGTAGAGGGAGACAGAGAGCGCGTGTGTGCCCGCGCGCATGCACATACTGGGCTGAAATACGCACATACACAGGCTGGAATGAAGACTGACTTCTGCACACGAACCCTCAACCTCAGACACACATCTGCCATTGTTTGTAGAGCACAGGGAAGGAGTCGGGACATGCTCATTTAACACCATGGGGCAAGTCATGGAGGAGTAACAGAATCCGGAGGGGGCTTGGTTTGAGTTGGAGTACCGTGGGTAAACCCCCCACCCCCCCGTAACACGCCCCGACTCTGCCTTTCTCACAGTTATCAATTGTCCTATCCCCTGTCTTTCTCTGCACACATACAACCCTAAACCCGAGGGCCCTTTACATCCATTCCACTCTGTTGACATGAACAAACAAGGCAAGACACGGATTCAAGTAGAATAAAAAGATACTAAAACACGTCATCTAGTCAAAACTGTTACGGAATGAAACGCCACAAAAGACTGCACTTACATAAAATAAAACATGATACACAAAGGCATGTAGCAAAATAACCATTCTTGGGTGCAGTCCAGGTAGATCAAATTTACAGTAGATCTCTCAAATACACTTCTGCAGAACCACTACCCGGCTTAGGAATCCAAATCAAGCCTCCCGCTCTCAGGAGGGGGTCCACACCTCAAAAAGCAACCCTTGTCGACTGGCATAACCCTCAACCTCATCTCCACCTTCATTTGGGTTAAGTACCTACGCTCCACCCTGCCCATGCACTGCGGGAGAGAGAAAACTATGGAGACCAGGGGGAGGAAAAGTTTCTGATAAGAGACACAATCTTCTCATCCACTGAAGAACACTCCAAGAAAGTCAGAAAGTCTCATACGCATTCAAGAAACATTAATAGTTAAAAATTATAGTGATTTATTGGGTTAAATGTACAGGGATTTAGTTGGGTAAAAGTACATGTATCAATTGGAGTAAAAACACATGGATTTATTTGGATAAAGCTACAGGTATTTAGTAAGGTAAAACTACTGGTATTTAGTAAGGTAAAACTACAGGTATTTAGTAAGGTAAAACTACAGGTATTTAGTGGGGTAAAACTACAGGGATTTAGTGGGGAAAAACTACAGGGATTTAGTGGGGAAAAACTACCGGGATTTGGTGGGGAAAAAACTACAGCGATGTATTTGGATAAAACCACATGGATTTATTCGGGTAAAGCTACCGAGATTTAATGGGGTAAAACAGTTGGGATTTACTGGGATAAAACTACGATTTAGTGGGGTAAAACTACAACAATTTAGTGGGGTAAAACTACAGGAATTTATTAGAGTCAATCTACAAGGATTTATTGGGATTCATCTACAGGGATATATTGGGGTAAACCTACAGGGATTTAATGGGTTAAAACTACAGCAATGTATTTTGATAAAACTATAGATATCTATTGGGGTAAACCTACAGGGATTTACAGGGGTAAAACTACAGGGATTTAGTGGCGTACTGAATTTGTACTATACAGCTCCCAGGAATGACCGTGTGTTGGACATCCCAACAGATTTCTCTGGAAGTTCTATTCCGGGACTGGGCCGCAGTGGTGTGTCAAATGAGAGGGAATGTTGTGTTCTGGGGAATCTAATTTGAGGCTCTTGTTTGTTATCCTGGCCTTATTTTGCAATGGGGAGGCAGACTTCCAAGCTTTAAGATCTCTCTGCCATCTTTCGCAAAAAAAGAATGATCAAGGGTTATAGCAAAAAAAATGAATCTGATGGCTTAAATGTAACCACATATTGATTGTCTGCTATACAGGGTCCATGTAAAAAAGTCACCATAATGATTTTACGGAAAGCTGCAAGTCTGACTACTTCCCCCTTGTAAAGGGATCCAGGGTCCATCCCTGAAAAACACATTGACTAAAAGCACAGTTCGGTTGAAAATAATAATTTTATTCCAAAAATGTGACTGTGAACATAGAGGCTTCTGCATTAACCTCACTGGAAACAACACCCTGATTGCTTTAATTAAAAGTGATTATTATTCAAAATGTTCAGCAATATATCAATAAATCTTAACACAAACAAAAGCTGTTCACACAAAAGAATACTAGAAGTATTACAGCGTAAATGCATAAATAACAACTGTGTATTGACTGGTGCGGGCCTGACACGGCCATTTCAGAAGATATGAAGACAAAAAGCAGTAGGTATTCTACTAAGAGAAATATTAGTCTATGTTAATCTTTAAACACTGGCTAGAGCTTTTAATTTCCACAAAAATACAGAAATGCACCAAGAAATTAAATGGCATTTTGAATGTCCAAAGTTCCACTTCTGATGACATCCTGACTAAGGAAAGGTCGTGGATTGCCGACTCAAACTGACTCCACAGTCCAAGCTACAATGACATTTGCCTATTTTCATAAAACACACTTGCTTCGTTTTTGCCAGTGAATCCATTGAATTAGGCAAGTCATTAATTGCAAGGTTATTTTACGGTGTCAGGCAACATACGTATGTAAAAAACACATATACATAAAAAACACCAACGCTTGCAACCGCCTGGCGCTAATTGGTACTGACTCCCAGTGGGAGGAGAGACGGGTCCTTGGTCGATAATTAATCCTCGATTGGAAAAGTAAATGACATTCATTAGCAGGGAATGGAGCCAAGTGCCATTATTTACAAGGCAATAATCTGGTGGCTCTCTTTTAATGTTACGGAAATAACTCAGGGAAGAGGATGAGTACAATCGTCCCACTCCCTTTTCCTGTCTTCACACCAAGAACAATTAGGCCTGGGCCAACAGATGGGAACGCTTCTGAGTGAAAAACCCTCTGAACAGCTTCTCATCTTTTTCTTATCGTGCGCACACACACACACACACACACACACACACACACACGTAATTCAGTGAAAACACATGCCCCGGCACTTGTGAGAACATCCTGGGAAAAAAACTACGGAAGACACAAATGTGTGCATTCAAACCAATACATCTTCACACAATTACAAATCCCCCAAACCCACACTGGAAAAAGCATTAGCATGCCAAGCTAGATAAAAACACCTCCAAGGTGATAGAAGGAATTCAATCAGCTAAAAGGTTACGCAGGGTTCACTGGTATGAATTCTGGATTTTGTGTTATAATCAATATTATGTAGACGATATTACATTAAGCAATAAGAAAATAATAAAAGCCTTCAAGAAACATGTTCCACATCGCTTAGCTGGAAAACAACACCAGCTAACAAAATCTGAAATCTGAGTTGGACATTGAGTGCCCTCCTACATGCCCGCACTGTATCCTAGAACACACAATAAACAGTGGGTGCGGCAACATGGCCTAAGACGGGACAACAATCATCACGTGACATCATGGGGGAAGGGCTCTGTAACACCAGTCTACTCACAATGGTGCTGCTCTGGTACTAGTGCACAGCTACGACCTGTGGCGAAGCACCCAGAGCTAGCTGTGAACAGCACACTACGTCGTTTAGCCACGTGTCAGCTAGACTCTTCTTCAATAGAGATATTGAACTGTTATGCAGTCATTCCCAGTCACCTTTGGGTATGATAGAATGCAGAGGACTTCAAGACGAAGGGTTCAAGTACATGTTCATGATGTCTAAAGTGGACGATGTCTGGTCTGTTGTGTTTTCTTGAATTTCTATGTACCATTACTACTGCAGAAAACATGAGAGAACTGGTCAGGAGTCTGAATACAAGTCACTGTATACAGTTTTGTGGAACTACATTTGCCCCCTGTCAAACTTTTTGCATAAATCTTAGACTCAAAAACTGTTTACAGCAGCTCTAACAGCAATGACTGTATGTATGAACACTTTTCCATGCAGAACCGGTTTAACTTACAAGCATAAACAGATTGTTTCAGGTTCCGCCACATCTCAATGGGGATGAGGTATGCACTTTGACTAGTCTATTCCAAAATGCTTAAATAGTTAAACCATTTTGATGCAGACTTGATGTGCATATAGAGTCATTGTCTTGCTGCCAAACCCAGCTCCTCTTCAGCTTCAGCTCACAGACCGATGGACTTACGTCCACCAGCAGAAACATCTGACATAAAGCAGAATTCATTATTCCCTCAATGAAGTTTGTCAAGGTCTTGACGCAGCAAAGCTTATGGTGACCCGGCCACTACCGTGCTCGACAACTGGTATGAGGTACTTAATGTGGAATGCAGTGTTTTGTTAGCAAATGTTTACCCTGTGTCTTGACTCATGAACACTGAATGTAGCTGCGGCTAGTGTGGCCTGCAGATCCTTGGATGTTGCTCATGGGATTTTTGTGACTTCTTACATGATTTAACGCCATGCTCTTGGAAAGATTCTGACAGGGCGGTCACTCATGGGAACATTCATTTCTGTCCCAAACTTTCTCCATTTGAACAAAAGGGCTCTGAATGTGGTTGGGTGGAGCACCAGAACCATAGAAATTGCTCTGTAACCCTTTCCAGACAGACATTAATCAACACCTGCTTTCCAGAGATTTTATTTTGACCATGGCATGTTGCGATTTTGAAACCTGTGCGCTGACCTTTGCACTGGCCCCAACATTGAAACCTGTGTGTTGGCCCCAACATTAGGTGGATATTGGACAGGACTGGCCCAGGTCAGGCGTTATTGTTTACCAATGTATTAAAATACCTGACCTTAATAACACCTTATATTGGGCAAAGGCCTTGTAATAAAAATGACCATCGTGGAACGTTGTCGAGCGTTGCCCATGAACATGCTCACATGGCAAGGAATCCAGTTTCCTAGTCACATTTTGATCAACTGTCCCTTTAAGATATTAATTACCGCCCAGGTATGTCCACACATGTTCTAGTTCTTCCTGTAGTCCCTCCCATTAAATGTGCATTCCTTTATTCCTACTTTAACTCAGTGCACCTTGCCCTCTGGTCCCGTGGGACTCAGCTGTGAGGAAAGGAAAGGGGGATTGTCACAAACACACACACACATTCATATTAGGGTACAAACTGAGCACATACTACAAGGTAGGAGTGCCAGTAGGGTTTTCTTTGTGTGACACAGCCTTTGACAACTCCCCTTCAGCTCATCTCCTCCAGCACAGCCTTACCGTCACAGCAACCTGAATTCTGAGGGTCTCACTACTTCCTCACTACCCTGGGTCACAGACAGGAAAACCGAGATGTTGGCCATTGTCCCGCCTGCTAACAGCTTTTGTCCCACTAAGTATAAAGATGAAAGTTTCAAGCCTCTGGGAACAGCTTGGTGCATCGGTCCTGACTGACAGTCTGGAGGAGGGCACACTATTCTCCACCACACTCCTCTCTGTGAGACGGTGAGAGGACGTGCACGATGCGGCGTGGTAGGCACCAACCGGGCCAGGACCAGTGACGGCAGAACAGAGCGGAAGACACAGAATGCGGCACCGTCAACGAGCCTCCCTTGGATCTCGTCCCTGAGATCCAGTGTAACAAAACAACAGATCCCAACAAAAGAAGCGAGCATATCTTAGGTCACAGCGGGGACTACCAGCACCTCCTCCGGGGCTATAAGAGGCAGCGCTCGCGTGTTCTTTCGCACCTCTTGTTTACATGCTGATCCCTCGTTACCAGGCGATGTGTTATGATGATATGTTTTTCTACCGTTGAAAAGTCAAAGATGTCAACCTGGTGAGGTATCTACCTCTTCCTGCTCTGACACTGGCTGTGTGAGGAAAGTTAGGGGCAGAAAACAAACTTTCCATGAGCTTCCAAGTCTAAACCTTCCAGAGAAATCCGATAAAATCCGGGGCCCGGCTAGGGCCGCCACTAATTTGTTCGTTCGCTCGTTAGGCTTTTTGCGACCTCATCCTCCCCCAGTACCCCCCTCCCGATCGATCTGCCCATCTCCCAGATCAAAGGCGTGCGCCACTGCGGTACATTTAACCCCGGCCTGGTCCTCCCACGTCATGTCTAAATATTAATGATAATAAAGTCTCACACCCATCCTGTGTCAGGACATTACAGGTCACATCGATGCTACAGCTCTCCTGGCCAATTAGAAGGCTGCTGTCGTAATGCATCTCGGCACATCAAAGGACCCGTGGCATTGATCCGCTCCTGGATCTTAACGTTTACTGTTGAAAAAAGCAATATTCGAAAGAAGGGGAAAAAAATATAATGCAGTGGCTCGGATGGAAAGGAAGTACTGGAACCCAGAATTGAGAGAGATGTGGAACGGTTCAATAACAGCCGTTCGGACAGTTTAAAGGGCATCAGGACCGAGGTCCCCTGGAACAGACCCCAGGACGAACCCTGTGGATGGACAGGGACAGCATCCTCCCAAACAGCAGCACTGTAATTCTGTTGGTCACGAGGCCCAACAGTTCTCTGACCCAGTTCTATTTTCAAACACTGAATGAACATGAAAAGGGAAGTAAAACAAACTCTGAGGTTTCCATTTTAAATGGTCCAAGCGCTAAGATGATGCTGTAAGCTCTTTCCTCTGGAGTGCTGGTGGGTTTCCATCAAGTGACACATTCGTTGCAAAGTCAGTTTAGCCAGAGAACCATTTGCGGGACCGGGCTCTTCGCGGTTCAGTGGAAATGAGAACGCTAAGGTCACGAGCATGACCTGTCCAGAGGACGTTCTACAGTGGACTCAGTGAGAGAGTTGACTCTTACCTCCCATTACCAGTCCAATAGCATAAGGCTTTAGGCAAGCTGGCATGAACATCTGCCCGGGTCGACTCCTACACCACAGAACATGTCTTCAGGCCAGATGAAACACCGCTTTGACCGTTCAAATATTGACCTCGCTCATCTGTTAAAGTTTGAGCAACACGTGCAGTACAGCAATACTTTTCGGAAAACTATGTATCACGTACAGCTGCTGATGGACCAAGAGTGCAAACCATGAGAGAGAACAAGAGAGAGAGAGTCGGGAGGAGGGAGAGAGACCACAACGGACAATCAGAAACCAGAAAAATCATTCACACAAAAGATCCTAAACAAGCCCACTGCTGACACTATTATGCCACAGCATCTGTTTGTGCAGTCTTTATCTGCTAGGGCTGATACTGTCTTAGCACTGACCCAGAGGACACCTCACTGCCGCTATTGTACCAAAGTCTGGAAAGAGGCTTGTTCAATGTCCAGCGCGACAATGCCCCTGTTCATAGGCCCATACAAACAAACCTGAAACATTGGGCAACGTGGCAACGAGAAAGCAACCATGTTTAACCTTCTATTTAATATATTGGCCATGACTGACTGGAACATAACTATTCACACCAGGGCAGGATCTGTCCATGAAATTGAATATAAAAAGCCAAAGAAAGAATGAAACATGTTTGTGAATAGAATCTAGGCCTGGGAAGATGGGCTCACTTTTCCAATGGGGAGGGTTGGAAAATAACGTATGAAAATACAACAAAGCTTCCATTATAGCAATAGATAATAAAGAGGTGTTTGTCCAACCTATGGTCCAATAGTTAAACAGCACGAGAAATGGAGGAAAGCTACGTTTTTTTCAAGTCTCTTCAAAAACACCACTTGATAGTAAGGCCATGGAACATCAACCTTTAGAGGCTACATTTGGTTAGCCATGAAACCTTGTAAAACAATCCAAAATGTTGACTTGGAATATGTTTGTTCTGACAATAACGCCGTTAACGCTTCTCCAGGTGTTGAATAAGAAAAATCCCTTTCTTAAATGTAATGCTGGGATCCTCAATTTAAGCAAGAACAAAGCCGTCACTCCACTTGAGTTCTGGCAGGTAAAACCTGAGAGACTGCTCTGGTTATGTTTAACAAAGCCTCATTTCATAGGCGGAGCAGTGAAAACTGGGCTGGACCATCCATATAGTGTTATAGTATAGAAACCTCACGTTTTTATGTTTTTATCAGTGCTGTTGTCCTGAGATGCAGTGCTATGCCGTGTCTGTGTTTCCATTAACAAAGCAAAACAAAGAACCAAATGGGTGAAAATCATCACTGTACAAGTCCATGGATAAAGACACTAGGAATTCCGTCTCTGCAGACCTCCAACTTCACAGTTCTTGTCCAAGACGTCTGTGTGTTCATGCTCCTCTGTCTGCAGTCCGTGTTTGCCTGTGGTAACCCTTACTATTATACGCTGCGCTCGCAGGGTGCTTGGCCTGAACTCGGCGCTTCAGACAACACCAAAGATGTAATTAGAGATTTGTGAAAGGAAACCAGTGTTTAGAATGGCTTATGTCAAGACTGTCCCGAAACGCTCCACCACAGGGTAGCTTTTAGACAGGGCTGGGGTGCATTGACATCTTATTAAATGAAACAGCGTCTGCCTAAAAACAGGCAGGCAAACTGTACGGGGACAGAGGATTCTTTAAGCCAGCCAGGGCAGAGGACTAGCAGAGGACTAGCAGAGGACTTTGCTCCAGACGATGTTGGTGCAGTGATGAGACATTGACAGTCCTGTCAGCTCCCCATGTGTATGTGATGGCAGGGAAAATACGCAGGTCAGCAAGGCTCTACAAACAGTTTGGGACTGCTAGGACTGAGACAGCAACGTCCACGCATGCTCGCCTAAGGTTTTACCAATGTGGGCCCTGGCGCCATCGAAGCAGGGGGCTGAGGTCCATAGGCCAGGAGACAGGAAGCAGAGCAGTGACCATAAACTATCGGGACAAATAAACAGACTGTCCGAGTGACTCTGAACCTGACAGGATGTGGATGTGAAGGGGTTCCGGGCCAGTTCAGTGCTTTTTGAATGCTAGTATGGCCATCTAGAGACAGTGTTTGTGTATGCAGAAAACCACAGTGCATAGATTGGGAAAGCTCAAAACACACATTGGGACAATTAGAATAACCAATGCTGTGTCTGTATGGCTGACCAGGAATCATTATTTACAGTCAGACTCTAAATGTGGTGTGTTAGACCTGATCCAAAGCCATGTCCAAGTAATTATTTTCTGGAATAAGAGACAGGTTGAAGTCAGATGAAAAAGCTGACAACTCATTTGGCAACATACTGGCTAGTAACGGAGTTCATCAGTCTTAGAGAGTAAAATGAACAATTGTTTTGGGGGGGCATAGTTGTGTTCAAAAGAGAAAATCAAATATTAGTATAAGCAGTTAAATCACCAACAAAAAGTAGTGTGTGGTTATAACTTTGTAATTTACAGTGAGACTAGCGAGTTTCTGCCAGGCAGGACCCAACCCAAATGGGACAGGTAGCGACAGGGTGATGTTGACCCTAGAGGTGCAAACCAACCTCCTTGTCGCCACGGAGACTCTCGGTGCCCGGGTCGCGCCGACCTCCCTGCCGTCCAGCTGGCACAAGGCCCGGGCTAGCACCGGGGTGCCCAGCCAACTACCCCCCTGCCCGCCCCGGCTGCTTGGCCCCAACCCCAACCCGGCGGCTAGGGGAGGGTGAGGGCAGCGCCAAGCGAGTACTGCTCTCCAAACAAACAGCCCAGTAGGCCAGAAGCCATGGGCAGCACGGAACCTGTCATTACGGACTGAGCTGCAGGCCCCGGCTAAGACCGGCCCAACTCGTGTCAGGAGCAGCCCCAGAACAAGGATAGACCAATCATTATCTGCTTGAAAGCCTTTATACTGTTAAACAACAGGAGAATAACAGACATTAGACCTGGGATTAATATCAGTAACATGGACATTAAAAAGAGGTCAATTGATGCGAAAAGCCTTTTAGACTCGGTGTCACAAAGATGTACAGGTACATGTGAACGAGATTGGTTTTGATGAAACCACGTCTCTATGTGGCTCCTGGGTGATCCAGACTTCTATGCAGAGTCCTTTTGGAACACAGCCACGACAGAGGTGTCCCAGACATCTGTATAGCAACCAGACAAGCATAGGGTCATTGTATTGCATGAATGGCCCAACCTCAGGTCTCTGCTAAGACATTCCATTGTCACAGAACATATCTGGACGTAATGTCCATTACCAAACAAAACCAGCTGTGTCAAACTGACAGCACTATTCAAGAATGCTAACAATTAGTGTGCAAGCAGCATAATTCAATCGCAAATCAAATCTTCTCAAAAACACAACCATTTTCAAGTTAGTCATGCTGCACTCATTCAGGAAGCGGACAAAATGCCAATGATAAAGGTATTCTGAGTAGTGGCCGCTTGGTTCTTCTGTCTCAGAGTACAAGTGGTCTCTAGGATCAGGTCCCTGTGTTATTCATTATGCTTGAAATGCCGCAACGGATCCTAGATCATCACCGTGTGAACACGGGCCATGTTTGCATAGTCCTGAAGTACGGGAAAACCACCAGGCAAGACACACACATTCACCAAGATTCAGAAGATTCATTCTGATTCTTATTATTCGCAGAGGACACATTCAAAATACTCCCTTACCAAAATGTTTCTACCCGACTCACTTTATGTTTCTCTCTTTACATACAAACGTATGTTCCTTCTATTATCATTTGTGCTGAATTTAAAAGAAATCAACATGTTTTGAGATCTAAGACATTAACCACTTCATACTATAGGGAGTGATATTCCGTAAGGGAGGTCAGTATGGACTGAATGCTTGATCGCGTGCGTGCGTGTGTGCGTACATTACGGGGACCAGAAGCCAAAACTCCCACGCCCCTCTAATCATTATCATGTACAGTTTACTAATATGAAATGAACACTGGGGCTTTCTCGCCTCTCATGGAAGACAGACGGTGAGAAAATAGGACTTTGGAAGAACACAAAAAACAAGTCACTGCACAGAGGCCCTTCCAACCAGATATACTGGAGACAACATCAGAGTATTTTATCAAGACTAAAATCATAATGAGTAACCCTACCCCCCATCTTAACAGACGGTTCAACACTGGACCAGAGGACCACATCTACGCCAAACACCATGCAGTAAACCTAGAAAACACAGGCGGGCGACAACCAACACTCTCATGTTGGTTATTAAAGACCCAAAATAAACTGTAGCAATGACGGAAAGAAATGAGGGTGAAAAGAAAACACAAAAGACGGGACATGAAAGCGTCTGCCTTGTGAGGAAAAAGGAACGGCATTGAAAGAGGGAGAGATGGAGAGAAGGAGAGTGATGTGTTTAAATAAAACCACAGGGAAAGTGGCAGCTGCGTGCCGTTATCTCAGAGGATAAGGGGATAGAGTCAGCAATGCAAACACGCACCCACGTTCACACAGACGCCCGGCTTGACGCTCCCACTTGGCGGGTTCATTGTTTCTCTCTTCCCCTCTCTCTTTCTCTCACATACATTCACACACACGCTCGCTTGATAAAGATGAACCAATTAGAAAATGTTTTTAATCAGAGAGCTTCAATTAGTACTGGGTATAGTGAGGCCGGCTCCCACACACTTCCTTGCAACTGAAACTAAATGCTCCTAGCATGGCCCTGCAAACAAGGCTGCAAGCACATAAGAGGAGGAGCTCCCAGAAGGTGTCAACAAGACACACCCACTGGATAGGCTGTGTGCCAGGGCTGTAAAAGAACAACAAAAGACCGCCCAATATCCCCTTTGTGGCTATTGGGCAGCAAATATGTGGTGTCCGGCAAACATGATGTCATGAACCCTGTCCAGCCTGGCCATCAGTCACATCCCGAAGGGTTGTTGACCACGCTTCTGTGGGTCAAAGTGCCCAGTACACACCTCTGTGATTTAGTGAGCAGGACCAGTGTGTGGCCTGCAGGGATTCTATCACACTGTATGATGTCCGTAGACAGGCAGGTGGAGTGTTGGTCCAATGGTTCAATAAACACTACTAAGGTCAGGACTGTATATGGTATAAACCAGATGGATTTCCAGATCAGGACCGTATATGGTATAAACCCGATGGATTTCCAGATCAGGACCGTATATGGTATAAACCCGATGGATTTCCAGATCAGGACCGTATATTGCATAAACCAGATGGATTTCCAGATCAGGACCGTATATTGCATAAACCAGATGGATTTCCAGATCAGGACCGTATATGGTATAAACCAGATGGATTTCCAGATCAGGACTGTATATGGTATAAACCAGATGGATTTCCAGATCAGGACTGTATATTGAATAAACCAGATGGATTTCCAGATCAGGACCGTATATGGTATAAACCAGATGGATTTCCAGATCAGGACTGTATATTGAATAAACCAGATGGATTTCCAGATCAGGACTGTATATTGTATAAACCAGATGGATTTCCAGATCAGGACGGTATATGGTATAAACCAGATGGATTTCCAGATCAGGACGGTATATGGTATAAACCAGATGGATTTCCAGATCAGGACTGTATAAGGAATAAACCAGATGGATTTCCAGATCAGGACAGTATATTGTATAAACCCGATGGATTTCCAGATCAGGACTGTATATTGTATAAACCCGATTGATTTCCAGATCAGTCTTTCAGAATCACTGCCTGTCCTTAACGGAAGAAACAGAATCATCTCCCTTGGCGGCCCGATTAGACCAATATCTGATAGTTGCTGTGGTATCTGGAGAAAAAAATAACTTGTGCTTTTCTACTGAAGTCCTCATCAAGGACTCTTGGAATGTGCCAACTTCATTCCTTGGTTGTTTTAGATTCACATTCACTTGCATATACCAGGAATTTGATTTGGGGAAAAGGCCCAGAATAAACGAGATGGATGCCGTTAACACGGAACAATTACACATCACTCTAGAACGCCTATAACAGTGAATAGCGATGTGAGAGGATGGTTCCTATAATCTACAGAATAAACAAGATGAATGCTGTAAATACGGAACAATTACACAACACTCCAGAACGCCTGTAACAGTGAATAGCGATGTGAGAGGATGGTTCCATCTTCCGTCCTTCTGTTTGTCAGACCTCAATTGACCCCAAATACGCTATCATTGTGTTTATCAGAAAAGCTCTCAAGGTTGGAGGCTTTTCAAAATGCGGCACTGAAACCCTGGAGAAGTGGCACGACAGGAGGACCTCTCAACTCCCCACAGCCAACAAAGCCGAGGCCTGATAGGAGTGATGTTACAAGCTCTTCAGCTTCTTCAAAATGTGGTCCAGTTTATATTTTCCCTTGCATTGTGATAAAGGGAATCTTTTATGCTATCCCCAACACAAGAGTGTCAACATCTCAAAACGAACGGGCACGCATTGTGTTTGCTGTCCCCCCACCCTCAAAACACACTCCAAGATGGGGGTCTGCAAGGGTGGGATAGGATAGGCAAGCGGAGAAACAGACAGGGATGTGATTGAAAGGAAAGAAGAGAAAGAATATAAAGGGGGAAAAAAGAATTTCAGCATTCGTAAATATTTCACGCTTTTACACCCAGCCGAGGAGAGATCAGAGATACAACTGCAGAAAAGCTTCAGCTTAACAGACCGACCAGATGCAAACAAAAATATTGTCTACGCTGATGTTTTCTCAGTGCAATGGTCTGCAAACATGACATTAGGATCACCCTCAAACACATGATATAAATTTGCCAGAGTTCAACATACCAAGCACCAGGAAATGGGAACAGATGAGCTTCATCAGTAAATGCAGACTAAACCATCAAACACACAACACCTTACTCCCATTAAACGGGCACCAAGACTATGAAAGATGGAGTAGTGGGGATCCAATGCATTATTCAATTCCACGGCAGAGGGCAGAATATTTGAGAAAGTCTGAGAATTTGGTGTGTTCCCACTTTCAAAACGAGTTAAAAAACCTTGGAAAGTTACAGCTTGCAGGAAATATCAGAAGTCCCTTTTTGCCGACAATGTAGGTATTTATTCCATCTTCAGTCACAACAAACCCATAGAAAGGGGGAGCAAAGAGACAATAGCAGAAGATTAGGCCATTCGGCTAGAGGAGCTCCATCCTGACAGCTGTTTCACAAGCTTAACACCCGAGCACAGAACTGTTTGGCATAGCACATTGATGGCACATACTGGCATAGCATGCCATGCTGCCCAAACCAATAAGCTTGAGTACGTAAAGACTTTATGGTGCAAAATAACATGGCGGTTAACAGACCTCTCCTCTTCCACGTGTATCAGTGTAATCCCAATTTGGACAGTCAGACATTCTGCTCATTCAAGTATATTGGCAAAATCAGGAAGTGAACGAACATGTAATGCTTGTCTGACCAATCAGAATCCATGCTACAGGATCACATTGACCAGGCAGACTGGGAAATGTTTTAGGGGTCCTCAGGGAAGAACATCAATTACTCTACAGAACCTGTAACCTGCGTTGATCAAGTACTGTATTTTTGGATGCATTATTAACATCTACAAATCAGGGATAATCACAGACAATGGCAAGTCACGCCCAGGCTAAACATTTATTTGCATATTTGGAACAAAACAACACATCAGAGGCCCACTTCTGATGTGAACATGCACAGATCAACAAGTGGGAGTGTTTAAGGTCATATTTAACCACTGCCTGTGAAAGTCGGTTGTCCCCACAAGCTTGTTCCAGTATCCAAACATGCCAAGGTGATTCCACATGGAATATCCCTACCACTTCAACAAAGACAATGCCACTACATTGCATAGCACCTCTGGACAGGAGGAGTACCTACAATCATGGGAAAACACAGGTCCATCCCCTGGAAAGTTGTATTCATAGAAAAATGCAAACCAATTTAACAAATAACACAAAATAAAATCAACGCTGAAACCATTAATGCAAGTACAATAAACAGAAATGCAATGTCATTATGCAGAATACGTTACAACCCTACCTTTACCATCCCATGCAATGGCTCAAATTGGAATCAGGTGCACTAAAACAGGTGAAATATTTCGAGAGTAACTTGTGGCGAGTCCGGCCTTCCATAAAGATTAGAAACTTGTATAGGTGTGTAGTAAAGCATCATACCAAGATCAAAAGATCTAGCCAAGGAACTCCAAGCTGATTGAAAGATGCTCATGGTCTGATCCCCTTGATGAACACCAATGTATCTACAGGCCTCTCTTGCCACAATCAATGTTGAAATCAATGAGTCAACTGTCAGATAAAGTGTGCAAACCTGGCACGATCGTCACTGGGCAAACAACACCTGCGTAAAGACAAAAAATCCTGGAAAAATGTGCCCTAGACAGATGAGTCAAAGGTGGAGTTGTTTGGCCACAATGCCAGGTGCCATGTTTGGCAAAAACATAACACTGCATTTGAACAGAACACCTTCCTACCGACATTAAGGAATGGAGGCAGTACAATTATGATTTGGGGCTGCATTGCTGCTTCATAGCCAGGCCAACTTTCCATCATTGAGTCAAATATGAATGTAATATTGTACCACAGAATACTTGAGGAGAATGTGAGGTCATCTGACAAGTTGATGCTGAAACAAACATGGATCTTCCAAAAGGACAACGATCGACAACGGAATGCTAACAGAATGTCTCAAAAAGAAATGTAGGGTTGTGGAACGGCCAAATCAAAGCCTGAATCTCAATCCTATTGAGTAGTGGGACTTGAAGCGGACCCCGCATTCACAACACGACACAGTCAAAGCTGTTTTGTGAAGAAGAATAGGCAAACATTCCTCCAAGTAATGTCAGGGACTGATAGATGCTCACGAGCAGTGGTTACACATTTTTCAGCCAAGCAATTGAAGCTGAGGATGAACTTATTTCTTTGGAACCATGAACTGACACTGTAAGGATGGTGCAGAAAAAACAGCACGTCACAAATAACCCACACAAACGTCTACAGAACCATCAAGATCTGACTCCCAGGACGCATCCCCGGCTGCAGTTCTATGACTCTGGCTCAGCCCGAGGTAATACCAAGGGCAAGATGTTGTCCCTCCAGGAAATGGATTATATACAGTGGCGCAGAGATGCCAAAAAGATGGACCACGGCCACCAGAGCCATGGGCTGTTCACATCATCGAGAGACATTCAGGGGCTTCCAGGACAGAGTGGCGAAGAGAAAAAGCTTTTCTGTCTCAGGCCAGTGATAAACTAACTACCTCTTTTCTACACCTCAGGGCCCATTTACACACTCACACACACATTTACACTCCAGCTCAATTGCACGTACTTACACAGACTCTCTGCAGACACAAAGCCTCGCCTCTCGCTCTGTGATGTACACACATTAGGCCCACACTGCTGTAGAAGGCACATAGTGGTTACCTTTAGATTTCCTTGATCCGGTTTACTCAACTTTGTATTTCATATTGCTTATGTAATTGTAAATGTGTAGACTTCTGTCAAACACCGGCATTGTGTAGGAGTGAAGACGGAGGCATTTCGTTACACCTGTGACAAAACCTGCTAATGTGTGTGACCAATGAAACGTGGAAACACACACGCGTATACACAGACACTGGGAGGGACGACAGCCAGGGGAGGAACAGTGTGATAGGTTCTAATTGCTTCAAAATGTCCAGAAGAAGGCCCCTATTATCTATTTAAATCGGTTGGTAATGGGAGGCTGGAAGAGGGGAGGAAGGGGGTGGACGCAACCCCGGCGAACAGAGAGGAGCTTCTCCATGCTGCCGTCGCCTCATTATATTTGTCTTGACGGACGCCCGCGCTCAACCCCTGGATGAATGGGCCACGCTGAATAAGTTATCACGAGACACAGAAAGGGAGGAGAGCGGGCTCCACAAACAACACAGCGTCGTGAAGACGGCAGCCCGGCGAAGCTCCCTTCTCCGTTCGCCACGGCAGCGTCTACCCCTTCCACCCTACCATCCTCAGCTGATTTAAATGGAAGTCCATTTCTCTTCCTCACTAAAGGAGGGGCCCACCACATTCAGGGGACTCACCTGTAATTTCAGCACACACAGTGGGTAGAAAGAACAGGAGGAATGAAGAAAACAGGCAATGAAAGTGAGGAAGTACAGGCGTCTGCTTGCGCAGATATCCAAAGAACATTCACTCTTTTTCGTTTCATCCGTTTCTTCTTCTGCATACCAACTCTTCTTTTATTTCTCCAGCAGGCAGGGACCTCCTTTGGACAGCATCTAAGATGTTTGAACAGTGTGTGTTTATTGTACTTCCTAAGACGAGGCTATGAATAAAATCCCTGCATCAGTCTGTTTGTGTGCTTTTGTTTGTGTGGCTGTGGAGTCTGGGTCCGAAGTGCCCTGCGAAGTCAGGCCTTCATCCAGTGTTCTTATACACAGAGGGGAAATCAAGTCTATCCCCAATGGCTACTCTGAAGAGTTAGGTATTCAAACCAGCAGTCACACCAGTTCCCTGTCACCACCACACGTCAATGGCACTGCCACAAGGCTCCCCTTCCCGTCACTCAAAAGTAGTGGGAGAACTTTTGGACGGAAGATCGGTGCGTCTAACTCGTATGACGGGGAATCAGAGGGTGCCGCAGCCCGACAGGCGCTCGGCGGCAGATCAAACGGGGCGGGTACCCTTGGAGTGACACCTGGAGCCACATCAAGGGGGTGAAGGCGCCACTGATCTCCAGAGAGCTTGTCGAAACGGCCTGTCGGTGTCAGGGGAAAAAGCGCCTTAACCAGAACGCAACCGGAAAGGGCGAATAAACCACCTCAATGCCATGCGGGGTCGACCTCCCGGCGTTGGGAACAGTAGAAGACTAAAAGGTCCCTGTTCCGGGGTGGAAAACTCCTTGATTGATAGCCTGCTACAGCAGTATATTCCACTGGTAATAGTAACAAGTTGGCAGTATCACATCATCCCCTTTAAAGTGTTATCTTGCCATGGACAAAAATATATGTGCCTTTTGAGTTTTGAGAAATGTACCTAATACATTGTTTATGAGCTTTAAGAGCAAATGTCACATTTCATCAAAGCCTTGACTGGAACTTTTGTTTACTAAATATATGGTTAAAACCATACCGTTTGTAATTTTTTTTTATCCATAGCTCCAATCTATCTATGAATCGGAGAGTTGTTATATTAAACCAGTTCTTTCTGAAATAGGGGTAAGGAAACTGCTGATCGCCTCAGAAATATTCAGTCATTTAACACGTCTGGGTTTTACATGGTCGAGTATTTTGTGAAATCTTAAACAGCTTTACTGTATAACTATATTTTTAAGTCCATTTACTGCTCATTGATGAACAAAACTGGAAACAACCCTCTGTGATGCTTTCAGATAGGATCCCTGAGATGACTAATACAACAGACTTCAGATTGTTAGTAGAAAACAACAGCCCATATTTGCCCTTGTCAGTAACCACATTCTCTACAGCCCAGGCTGCAGTCTCCTCAAAAAGAGTCTCATCTGCACTCTCCACTGGGAGGGTGTAGGGAGAGTCAGAGACAAAGAAAGAAACAAAAAAAGAGAAAGAAACAAAAAAAGAGAGACAGAGATATTGAGCGAGAAAGAACAAACAAGACAGTAAAGGTAAAAAAGACAGCAAGAAAGAAGGACAACGAAAGACACAATAAAAAAGACAGCAAGAAAGGACGAAAGAAAAGAGAAGAGGCAAAATAAACAAAAAATGGAACCAAGGGGAAGAAAGAGATAGAGAGACAGAGCGAGAGAAAAAGAGAGAGAAGTGGCAGTGCTGCTCTTTGGCTCTAGAGGATCTGTGGTGCCCACACACGTATTAAAAAAATAACAGCCACTCAAATGAGCCATTGCTTTTAGAGCTAAACAATCAGCACAGTTAGATGGACTGGTGATGAAGCCCTTCTGTACAAGGTTCTAGATAAAGGCTTCCCATCCAGAGGCCCGCTGATTGTCTTTCAGCGATGTACACTTGGCACCAAGCACCAAAACACTGTCCCTACTGTAGCACTGCGCGCCCTACTGTACACTCAGGCAGGCACTAACAAAAGCCAGCTGCCTTCGCCAGCGATGGGCAAAAGAGTCAGCCAACTACGAATCGATTCAGGCTTCGGCACTTCACTCGTTTGCCAGGAAAAGAGAAGAGGAAAACAGGAGTTCATACAGGGAGTTGATAGGGCAGAGGCAGGCCCACCCAGAGGGGGAGAACGCAAACAGCAAATTGATATTTGCCAGGCTGAATGAACCGTGAGACAAATATGTAGTACACAGAATTATCCGGAAGAACATAGAACACATCAGAGACACCCATTGGTAGAGGCTATGCGCGCTATGCTACATCTAGTCCAGCCTCTCTCAGGGCATGAATTAGTTCAACTGAATATATTACCCAAGGAAAAAAAGGAAAATATTGGTTTTGTCATTAACTTTCATTAAACATGATCCTAATACCATCTAAACCAAATAAAACCTCTTCAGACAAATAAATAACCTTAGGTCATTTGACCAAAGGTTATTTTATGGCTCTGACTCCTAAACAGGCTTGGTGGCTAAACAAAGCAAAGGTGATTTGCATTGTGGGAGTTGTAAGCGAAGAACATAATGTCGTCAGAATCACAGTGGACAGGTGATTTTCCACAGAAGACCAACTCTTTGTGCCTGGAGCATGTGTGATGAGTCACACCAAAGAATGTAGTTCTGGGAAGATCAGACTCTTAAACCACTTAAGGTGTCGGTAGTGATGCAGATGTACCTTTGGAGCGTACCCAGTGATCAGAAGACGTAAGAGATGGAAACAGAAAATACATCCAGTGACTTCTCACAAAAGAGAATTATTCTTCATAGCTATTATGGCACACAGAGGGTGAAACTGCAATGGCAGGTTTGACCTTCACACAGCAAAAACTGAAATTGACAGTGTGTGTATCTGTGTGTGTGTGTGTATCTGTGTGTGTGTATCTGTGTGTGTGTATCTGTGTGTGTGTATCTGTGTGTGTGTGTATGTGTGTATGTGTGTGTGTGGGAGATGTTTCCTTGCCTCCTCTACCAACGCTCCACCCCAGCTTCTTCCTCACTCCCCTGACTCCCGCATCCTAACGAGGCTTTTCCTCAGCTCCTCCTCGAAAAAGGCAAACCAAATAAATAAAAGAATAGCAAAAAGGGACCAAAGCGGAGGAACGAGAAGAAAAAGAGAGAAAAAATATCCACACTGAACTATAATTTGTTCAATCTTTCAGCTTCAATTAAAAACAATATCAAGTCTTTTTGTTCGACTTCACAACAAGGCTTCAAGAAGTCCCCCAAGACTCTCCCATCTGCATTCCGGCACAGCCCACTGGTGGAGCTGAACTCCATTCATTATATGACCTACATATCACATAGTTAATATTCCAGCACTGGGAAAGAGAAACTCAGCCAACACTGGAGGAAAGGGTCTAAATTTGGAGATCTTCAGGACATCAGAGCCCCCCTTCTGTCGGCGCTTTTCTGGGGCGGCAGTCTTTGATCTCCTTCCCTCCTGACATTGTTTGCGAATGTCACTTTAATGGGACTAGCAAAACACGCAAAAGAACACAGACACACTCTTTCCTTTCTCCTCCTCTTCATTCTCTAAAACCTGCCTTAGCGAATCCACTTTCCGGCGTGCAGGAGAAAGGCCACACGTGGTTGAGACACACGCGATATACATCCTGGGCCTACGTACCGCCCGTGACAGGGCGTATGTCGGTGTCCCCAGCTCTACCGCACCGCTGCTCTGCATTGGTCGGGCCTCCAGCGAGCGAACTCAGGTTGAGCAGTGCTAATGACATAAAAGCACAAAACCGGCACGGAATACAGCCGGCAACATGATCCGCCAAGACGGAGCGGTTCGCCGAAGTGGCTGAAGAACGCTGCACACGAACATCGTTGGCCGTTGGCGTGTCCTCTGTATCTGAGGGGAGTTAGCATGTGGGGTGTAGTATCGTAGCACCGGGCCAAGGGCTGATCACTTAATCAGTGTCCAGAGCGACCAGAGCCCTCCCCTCAGAAGACCGCCGCCGCCGCTGCCAGCCCCCCGACCGCCATGAATATGGAGACCTTATGCGGCTAGGGCTTGCTTATGTTTTCTGTCTGATATCTCGGCCCCATTCCTATTTCAAAGGGAGGTCCACCCAGGGGTTTGACTTTTGATCTGCCTGGCGACTGACTCGACCACCTGCATGTGGGATCAGCCGCCAGCGATGAGACGACCAACCCCCACCCTCCAACACCGCCCCCCCCCCATGCCCTTCGCACTGCACCCCCCTGCCGCCTCCATGCACTTCCACCTTCGCAAAATCCTCCAGAACCCCGGGGGTGGGGTCACCGTAATACCGGAGCTGCAGCTCAACGTTCCGGCTCATCTCTGTGGGCTGTGGTTGGGGTGGTGGACTTGACCGGCTGGGGCCGGTGGTTGTGGGCTGTCATGGAGAACACCTCTCAGGATGTTGGCTATGTGGCTTTACGTTGATGTATCCCCCTTGAGGGCCTCTATTGTGCATTGAAGAATATTGAATCGTATTCCATATTGTTCATCTTACATTTCAATGGCATATACCCATGGCCACTTCATTAGGTACACATATATAGTATTGGGCAGGACTCCTTTTAGCCTAAAACCGCTTCAAGGTTTGACGCATTGTGCGTTCAGAGATGCCCTTCGGCACTCCGCTGTTGTAAAGAGGTTTTTCTGTTTTATATCTGTGGCCTTTCGGTCAGCTTGAATAAGTCGAGGCATTCTTGTCTGAACTCACTTATTAACACAGTGTTTTCTTACACATAACTGCCACTCACTGCAAACTTTTGTGACTTTAGTGGGTATAAATCCCAGGATGTCAGATGTTTCAGAGATGCTGGAACCAACTGACAGCAAACAACCATCCCAGAGTCAAAGACTTAAACCATCTTCCCCATTTGAAGGTTTGGTCAAACAAAAACAACTAAACCTCCTGACCGTGTCTGCAGGCTTTATATATTGACTTGCAGCCACGTGATTTGCAGTTTTCCCATTTGCGTTAACTAGCAGGTGTACCTGATAAAATGGCCGGAGAGTCTATTATCATGTATAACTCCTCTTTATACAACTGCATCCCCTCTCAGCTCGTCATTGAAAAGACAAACTAAGTGCCCATTAACGAAGGACAATGTTCTAATTGTGCATTATCAATTTCATAGTGCTTCACTCCTGATGAGTGTCATTGATATTATTATATTTTTCATAATATTATGATTTGCTTTAACCGGCATTAGCATTAACAGTTAATGAGATCCCCGTGACCATGACAATATAATTAAAACCCTCAGGACTTCAGATGATTGGATGAATAATTAAATGGTGTGCAGTGGAAGAACCCCTCCACCAGCAGACACCGGGCAACGTAATTGAGGGGCTATGACATGGCAGGGCATGTACTGTAGAGGAGGACTAGCACAGGACAGGTTGTATTCAACTGTGCTGGGGAAACTTAGAAAGCAGGGCTTAATTTCAACCAATTAGTATCATTAACTTTAAATTAAATAGTTAAATAAATGATATTTGAATTATTGTCACTAAACCAACAACTATCTAAGACGTGTTTATCTGAGAGTATTTCAGAGAAGTGGTGTTTCTTCCTCAGTTAATTAGCTGCCTTGAACCAAAGCAGAGCTCTACTAATGAGTGTGTAATTGATGCTCAGCTGGAGTGATATCTAGCATACAGAGACTCCCCTCTTCTCAGGATCAACCATGAGAAACAGGAGACCTGTCTCATCCAGGACCTGTCTCATCTAAAATCCTACAAGATCTGATCTTATTATATCTCTGAACAATTCTCGCAATGTTTTCTATTCACATTTTATTTATATATATTCAATCACTAAGTTTTGCAAGAACAACACTACACCATTTTTTGTTTCATTCAAAGCATCACATAGACAATCTGTGGTCCATCACTAGAGTAGAGGAAAGAGGAAAAGTGGAGCAAAGAAGTACCAGAAGACAATTTGTGAAGGGCATCTGTTCCAGATCACAGAGGTTCACCTACTGGCTTCATTTAAAGATAGAACTATACATCTTTCACACACATAAAAACTACTGGCCAACCTAAAACACGGATGAAATAAAATCAGCAAACCCAATCCCCTCCCCAAAAATATTTCAGTATCCACGACTAATAAATAGACAACATTAATCAAATGTGTGAAAACCACAGTGGCAAGTAACGAAACAAACCGGGAAATTCACAAGGAGGGTCTGAAATATCAAAACTACTCCCTTGGCACATCAGATTGTCACTGCTCTTCTCTTGTTGTAAATTACTTTAAGAGATGAAAAATCTCAACAAAATCATACAACCCGACAATTTCTTTTATTTAAACGCTAAAGAAAAGGAGTTAAAATATGCTTGGTATTTGTAAAAAGAAGAATGCGAAGCCCCGTGAAGCAGAAAGCAAGGCAGCGTTTAGGAAGAGTGGGGGCAGCCCCACTATAGAAAGACCCTCATAAATCCTGATTTGAGTCGGGGCTAACCAGAGGAAGCTGAGCGGGAGCCTGAGCCATGCTAGGCAGGCGCTACCACTCCTAAATGCTACGTCTGATTAAGTCTTCCCATTAGGTGACAGCTGAACTTTAACATGAATATGATAATATTGAAATAAGTGTGTGTTATTTACTTTAGCGCCTGGGTGGAGGCGACGGGGGGAGGACGAGCGGCGGGGGAGGACGAGGGAGGGGGGGCTGGATGATGAATGATTTCTGGACAGCTCTGGGTGACACCAGGCGAGCCCAGGCCCCCTCTAATCAGACTTGACAAAATGGAGACATATGCAGAAATATTGGTTACAGTCGGCGTCCCAGCCCTGCCGCGGCTTCGGCTAGAGCCTGGCACGCCTCCCCTGACTGCCTGCCCCTGATTGTCTACAACCACTGAAGCATCCATTTCAATTGGCACTTCCTTCCTAGACCTGGGATTTTAAATTTTGCTGGTGTCATTTACATATTACTCTTAATCAAAAACTACACTGGGCAATAAAAAGAGAAAAACAAAACCATGGCGTCACGGTTCAGGGGCAGGCACAGAGGCACTTTATAAAATGGAGATGTGACAAGACATTAACCGTGCGTGCATGTTTGAGTGTGGGTGCGTGTGTGTGCGTGTGTGTGTGTGTGTGTGTGTGTGTGAGTGGGAGGTAGAGGGAGAGGGAAAGGGAGAGAGGGGGAGGGAAAGCGCTTTTGAGTGAAGAGATATTTGTAGAAGTGTTGAAGAAAGACAGAGAAAGGGAGAGAGTGAGAGAGATATGAGATGTGTCGATAGGAGAGAGAGACATAGAGAGGACAGAGTTAAGAGGGTGTGTTAGCGAAAAATGCCTGATCAGTGATAGCATCCACATAACAAACAATGTATGGGGCATTCACGTTATGGGGGGAAGATATGAGAAATTAAACACGCTAAGGAAATTGACGTTGATGCCTTTGCGTTAGCTGTATAGGAAAAAACTGACCTAGCATGAGCACAATTCTCGTCAAAAGTGTACAACCCCGTCAAGATAAAACCCGTAATTTTTTTGTGACAGTTCGTCCGCGTAAGAAAACTCCCTGGAACAGGTTTTCAAAGCCAGCATCCGTACCAATCCGTGTGTTTGCTAGCCAAGGTCTGGCTAGGCGAGACTACAGCTGCAGTGGCATGCGCGTCCGGTCTAGCGGACGTGAGTGCGGCTGGAGACGCATGCAGGCATAGACTTCCACAGGGAGAGGTGGTAGAATCGTGGTCCTACCTGCCTTACCTTCTCAGCATGCCCGTCAGGATGCGGGAGCTTTTACCCAGGTTGGCGTCAGTCTCTCTCAGCTAGGGAAGAGCAAGAGAAAGGACACGTTATACAAAGACGCCCTGTTAATTCTGTATCAGTCTGGCCTGACCAGCTGGGGCAGGACATCCTCTACATTACACAGCATTGTAGCCATGCCACGATTTTTATGGATCCGATAAATTCTTCAGCCGCTGACAGGCAAAACTAAACAATCAGCTGTTCTGGCTTGCAACTACTGGCTCCATGACTACAAGTATATCCAAAGCACAACATTATCCAAAGCAGAATTTCTAAAAAACCTCTTCATCTTTCTTGGGGTCCAAACTCTTTGGGCTGCAATGCAGAGAGAATAAGGCCCTCTTATCACAAACATGCAATGGAGGCCTAGCACATCGTAGAGCCCCTCGCCCACAAACTTGCCCCAATCTATTGAGCAGACACCCTCGGGAAGGAGATACAAGATGCCACTGTTCAACAAGAATAAGCAGCATGGCCAGTTCGATTCCGTAGGCTGTGTGCCTGGCAAATTGTGGGCCACAGAACGGACAAAAGCCTAAATACACCGTCAAACAATAGGCTGTGGATACCTTATGTGGGAATCTAACTACAGGACTGGTAAACTAACTTCCCGGTTTTACATACTGAATGTAATATAGACATTAATGTCTTTTTACTGGCATACAGGCAAAACTTTATATAGACGAAAAAGGACACAAATAGTTTTTTTCCTTTTTCATATATACGCTAGATTTTTTCATTTACAAATTACACTCGATTTTCAACCCTTTCACAACTTTCCTTAAATACAGGAGTACTACTACCATTATTGGCTATTTAGGCTATTTTAATGTTTTCCAATCCAGAATCTGACGACTACAGGTTCTAATCTTATGGAATGAAGTCATATGGAAAGTGGTGGTCATGTGAGGGTATTGGGCATGTAGGCCTACTGTTAGACTACAGTAATATTTCCAGTGACCTATCAGTAACTATCTTAAAACTACCTAGTAAAGTCAGCCGTCTACTTTGGATGACTACATTTCGATTAGACGTTACAAATCTAAGTAATGATGTAGATAAGCCAAAATGTGCGATGTGCCTCCATTTACTTCCCCAGCAAGAAATGTAGAACCAAACATGGCCTACACATGGAGATTTAGTAATACAGACAGAAATCAGTAATGGGCATTTGTTTGGGCCCAGGATACTAAGAGATTGAAGAGCAAAATAATCCACTGTACAGTACATAGCATGCTGACAGTTTATTCTGAGCTGTCCTGCTAAAATATTAGCAAACTAGTCTAATGAAAATCGGAACTCACCCAAACTTAGCTAACATTTACCAACCTTACAGTGACCATGCAGGCTTATCTAAACAGATTTCACAATCTTTAACAAAAGGCTCAGGTCTGACCCCAAATAACAAGTGGCTAAAGCCCTGAAATTCTAGTCCGGTCAAAGTCCCTGGTGCATTGATGAGCATTGTAGCATTTGAATTCACTGCGGTTTAAATGTATTTCCAATTTCACATTTAACTCAGTAATGGCATATTCAGATCTATCTGCAAAACATTTCTTAAAATGACTGTCGCTGGTCCTTGCTTCCCCCACATGTTTGACATTTCCCATGTTGAGATTTTGAGTTTCAAAAGTTCTTGCTTTGTATAGAGAACTAAGCGGTCAGGGTAAATAGCAGGCACGGAGAAAAGCCTCTACTATGACGTCAGTTCAATGTGTTTCAGAATGGTTTTAGTAGCAGTCCTCGTTTGTCTCTCATTGGGTTAACATAACTCTCTCACTATATCTCCACCTCTCTATCCCCCTCTCCGCAAGCACAATGTTCTGGCAGGCTGTGTTGAGGAACTTGCTTTCGCCAGACGGAGGGGTCTCGGCGACGGATGTGGTATTGGGAACTTCTGGCTGCTGGCTCGGACACCATCCCCACAGTTGCCTCATGTCACTCTGAAAACCCACGGATGGGCTGCTCGGATGGGCCGACAATCTCTCTCTCTGGATCATTCTGATGCTCTATCCTTAGCTTTCTTACAGCCATATGAGATATAGCCAGAGATTGATGAGGACTGGCGACTGGGCTCAAGAGGGCCCTGTAGTTCAAAAGGGACATGCAGTTTTAGCCTCCAGTGCACGTGACGGCTGTCGACCTCCACTTACGCAACCAAAAAAATTCTATATTTTACACCTGCTTTGATTGTAAGGGAGAAGCAATGCCTCCTGCTGAGAATGTGTGTGTGTGTGTAAGTGTGCACATTTATCTTCTAAGGTGTGTACCAGTGCCTGTGAAGTCAAGAGCGTGTCTCAGTACTGTAAAACTAACTCCTCCACCCTTTGTCTTCTTCACGCGATGAAGACGCTTACGACCCTTCCATCCTGTCTTTACGTGGCGTTTTCCTACTCTCTCCCAGACTTCCCATCCCTCCTTCTGTCTTTAAAGGATGGGGGGGGCATGTGAGAGCTCATGGGAAAGAGAAAGCCAAGAAGAGAAGGAGGGAGAGAGAGGAAGAAAAAGAGAGGGACTATTCTCCTTAGACGGCAGGCAGACCTTCTGGAAGGGGATGTTTGATTTCCTTTGAAATCGCCTGCCCACTGCCATGTTGTGATCTTTAAGCATTCTCCGCAGAGGGGTCGTCAAAGCGGGCCCCTCACCGTGCTGGGGCTCCCTGAGCTCTACCTGTCTGCCTGTCAGGGACGGTCTGCCTGCCTGTCTGCGAATGTCTGTCGACCTGGCTGGTACTGTCTGTCTGCCTCTCTGGGACTGTCTGTCCGCCTGTCTATCTGAAACTGTCTGTCCACCTGCCAATCTGGGATTGTGTGTCTGTATATTTGTGTGTATGCTTGTGTGCATCGGGGGGGGGGAGTTGGCGTTGTGCTGCGTGTGTTTGCACTCACCCGATCTCTAGATCTCTGGATCTTCTCGCGGTCAGTGTGCAGGTTAGCCAGAATCTCTTGGCCCACTTGTTCTAAAAGACAGGGGAAAAGGATAAGTTAGCATCCAAGTTCTGCAGAGTTCAGGTCAACCATTAACCTGGCTATATTACAGAACATTGGGCCAAAACCACATCTTAACTGGTTTAGCCACAGTGAGACTTGATCAACTAAGCTGCAGGCCAAAGTATCAACTTCACCACTACCAGAAATGTATCCCCATTTAAAGCCACATTCATTGAAATATGAATACAATAGAACCATGGTTGAATCAACACTTGGCAAAGGGTGAAGGGCAGAGATTTGAAATTGAGGCAAAGATGTTGAAATTAATTACGTCAACGATGAGTTAATTGACTCTTCAACTGATGAATGTTCTTTGGTAAAGCACTGATCGAGGATGTGTTCAGGTGAATAGACAGGATGTTCAAGGCCTCACCAATTCTCACCGGCTCTTATATCACTTTCATTCCGCTGTTCACACAAAAATCCCAGGCTGCAATCTACTCCCTGCTACTGGAGTCCAATCAGCAGATGCAATATTCATTAAAACCACTCACTTTTAAAAGCCTGTCTGTCGCGGATGTAAACACATTAACTCACACATATAAAAACACGGACGACAAGGCGTCTGACAAGCTTGTCAGTGGTCACTGTCATTTCCCAGTCCCTTGGGTTAGCCACAGAGGGAAAAAATAAATAACAACAGACCGAACAAACAAAGCCCCAGAAAAGATCCCACGGCGGCCGCCAACAGCAGAGACACTGCGTTAGAGTTAAACCAGGGAGAGAGGGAAAAAAGACAAGTTAGGAATATTTGTGCGGATCAAAGACATGCTTTCAAACTCACCGAACAATCTGGCGTAAACAACGCACTCCCAACTAGATTACACTATACAGGTGCGGCACTCCAAAGAGCCCACGTGCTGCGCTGCCTGTTTGGGGGAACGCTGGAAAAGTGGGCTACATCTGGCAGTTAAACAAGAGGGGAAGGAGAGAGCGGGGGGGTGTTCCATGAGTGACGCTTCTACTCCCTTTCCTCTGTCTTCCGTTCTCCACAATGGGCGCACAATGTGTCTCATTCTACCTTCATTAATTTCTAATCAGGGACGAGACAGATTGAAGGATACACAGATTAAACAGTGCAGTCAGACAGTCACATGTGACAAATAGGGCAGATTAAAAGGCTGAATGTAGGTATTAATAACCATAATAACAAAAGCCCCTCCCCCTGGTTCTATCCAGAAGAACAAGGGAGAAACGGGAACAGAGGTGGTGTAGGAAATCTTCTGTAAAGACAACTAAGCATCTCGATCTGTCTCTGTCCAGGATGGGGCTTAAAACAAATGAAGGTGACAAGTACTACACGAGCTAAGTCGCACTGTCTTTGGCTTGGGGAAGGAGTGTCACTGGGAAAGGACACACTCCAACTTAGAAGATGGATGAGACCTCTGCAGAACAATAGAGCCCAATGACTTCCTGTTTTAAAGACACAGATCAGGATCAAGTTCATTTAACATTAAGTCCTTGTTTGTGTACATGTCGCCCCCCCCGCCCCAAATGGTGTAATTCAATGACATTTACAGAAACAAAAATAACATCCTCAAGTTTCTGGTAATATGCTTCTTTAAGCCTCATCAAGAAGCTAACATTTCTTGATTAGATTGCTAGGTGTTGGACAAAGATTGTTGCAGTATTTTAACAAGATGGTGTAGCAATCTTTTTTTTAAGTATCTTCTTGTATTAGGTCACTTGACTGTCAGACAACAGAATGGATTAAACGTGCACTAAAAGGGGCTCACAAAAACAACAGAAGGGGAGGAAAACCTATGCCAGGTGCCTGTGCAGCATTAACTGGCAAAGATTGAGCCATATGGAATTAGGTGCCCATACATTACCCCGGCAGAGCTGTTGGGATGAGCGGTGTGCTCGTCTCAAGAAGAGCTGGCCAAACACTGGCTTCAGACGGGCGCGCTAGCCAGCCATGTAGTGAACCACTGCTGAACACCCAAACAGCTGTCCGTGAATGTCTACAACTACACGCTTACGCTCAACATCACCAAGTCGGTCGGGCTAGATTAGCATCACAGCCAACGCAGAGCGCTTGACAGAGTGCCATAATAATGTATGTGACCGCTAACAGAGCCGCTAAGCCTTCACAGACGACCGCTACCGGTTAAGTGAATAGCCACCATGCTGACAACGGTGAATACAGCATTGCCCCAGAATAAGGAGGTTGTGAATGAATGTCATCGCTGTGCTGGTGTGCTGTGAAGTCCAGGGCAGTATGATTAGGAGTCCCTGGTCTACAAACCTAAAGATAAACACCTCCCTTACTGGCCGAGTGACCACAAATGCACATCTCCGTTAATGCTGCACATAATACATCCGCATACCCGCGTCTATCAACTGACCACATTAACTTTCAGAGCGCAGAGGCATTGCCAAATCTGCTCATTGGAAAGGGGAGTTCTCGTTGAGAGCTGTACAGGCTAAATGTTGAGTTTGGCTTTCGAAAAACCAACAAATCTACTGTGGAGGAGGATGAAAGATGTTTTCTTTCTAGTAACAGTCTCTTTCCCTGATGGCATTGCTCTCTGTAAACAGGAAGAAAGGAAAGATTCCTCCAAATCCGTCTCGATGTAGACTGTATTTAAGCTACTATCACTAAACAAATAAACCACACAAATACAGTTCAGTGCCACAGTATGTCTGATGATACAAATCATCACTAATAGAAGCTTTCATTGAAACGGCTGTATAATATAAGCAGACAACAGTTTCCAACTGTCTATGATTTTGACTTGACAGAAAATGTACAGGCTTTCATTCGGGATGAGTATGTTATACTACAGATGACACGGCTAACACCTGGGGTGTCAAAGCTCATGACGGCAGCAATATATATACTGTTTCACATCTAGGTTACTGTGCATTAGCCACAGTCACATCGCAAGCATAAAAAGATGCCAAAATCACAAAGACAGAGAGAATTGTAAAATTTAGAATTTGAGAGAATGAACAGAACGAACACAAGAAACAAAGAATAATATGAGGCATTTTTAATATCAGCCACTGTTTATGAAGTGATGAGCTTATCCTACAACAGTTTCCTTTTCTAAGAACAAAATAAACTTCAATGTGCAATGCTCTCCCCAAATAACCCCTGGTTGGCCAAAAGACCGGAACGGTAGAAAAATAATTATTTTCTCCGAACTTGTTGCTCGTTAGCATATAAAATATTCCACTCCCGTTTAAGCGGCTATTAAGAATTTAAATGACCCTGGCGCTACGGCCTTGCTCAGACTCACTGCTAAAGATCCACATCCCCAAAGGTCCATTTAACAAGCGTATTACATTATAATCAAATCACCGATGGAGAACAGGAATATATATATATATATTAACTCATCTTCTCTACAGAAGATGAACGGAAAAGGTCTTTAGAGAGGGAGTAGAAATAGACTCACTAGATCAAACCCTATGGTTTCTCGACCGAGCTTAACACAACCAGACACTTACAAAGGTTTAATGGAGCAGTATCCAAACACGTCTGTGGATGGTCTCGTGTTGCTGGCGACTGGGTCTCACCACATCCTCACACGGTTGTCCACTTCACACATCCGTGGATCAGTATGATATAGAAAGGCCAGTGTAGGCCAGTATAGAGAACTGAAGCCCAAGGTAGCCCAATAGAGGGAATTACCCTGAGGTTAGAAGTTTACTGCCCATCCAGCCCATCCCAAGACAACCCAACCACAGACACTGTTCCACCTCAGGTAAATATAATTGGACATCATAAATTTTACAGGAGCAGTCTAAGAGCAGTTCCACCGATGGATGTCTTGGGCCCCTTTCTCTTTCACTCTTAACTCTGCTCTCCTTTCGCACTCCTCCCTCTAAGCTGAAAGGGTACAAGCCCTGACCCCGGGCGCTAACACTGAGGATCAGCACAGCTCTGTTTCCTTAGCTGGTTGAAACCACTTTTTGAAGGTTACCTCACATACTTCTATCCAGACACAATCCACACCACACAGACAAATGACTGAAAACCACCCAAGGGAGTGGTGAGGGTAGGTTGACGCTCACTGGCACACACACACACACACACACACACACACACACACACACACACACACACACACACAGACACACAGACACACAGACACACAGACACACAGACACACAGACACACAGACACACAGACACACACACAGACACACACACAGACACACACAGACACACACACAGACACACACACAGACACACAGACACAGACACAAAGTCTGCTTCTTTTGCTAAACTCTTTGGCTAGAATCCCAGGGGAACAAAGTTATCCTTCTTTGTACACTCTCTGGTCCCTTTCCTCTACACTCTCATGGAAGCTGCACACACTGAGGTATGTTTGAAATGCTGAGCCCACGGGCCATGTGTCTGGTCCTGGTTACAGACTGACCTAACTCGCCATGGAAAGAAAACGAGAACCAGGTCACCGGGGGTCACGTAGCGTCTAGTGAGGCTACAGTGTTATGACAACTAACAATACCAGGGAGATATAGGGCCACTCGGTTGCATGTGAATGAGTAAGGATTGCCAGTCATTAAGGACCAGCAGAAGAGCGTCTGGCTGACAGACATCTCCACTGTGCCGTTGCTGTGGACTTTACAGCAGTTGAGGAGCTTTGACCAGTCCATCTGAAGGGCTTTTTCATTCTGCCCGGGTCTGAACACATTTGAGCGAATGAGGGCGTATGCTCAGAAGGCAGGCAGCACATCGACCAGCTCTGCTGCGGGCCTTTTGCTGCACGCGGATGAGGCTATGAGCGGGCGGTGTGATGGGCAAGTGAGTCAGGGTGCATTTCTGGGGCCTTTCTTCACTCCGTTGGGCTGTGTTTTATTCATTGCCTGCGCCCTGACCTCGCAGAGCTCCTGTTCTGACAAATCACTTCTGATTAAGACAGATCTCTATTAGTCAGCCACTCAACTTAGCCTATTCATCATTCTCTCTATTCCTTCTCCTCCCCTCCCTTGCGTGCCTGTCCGTCAGACCGGAGCAGGACGCAAAAGAAATGTTCCACCGCCGTTTTAAATGGCTGATTACGGACAATTGGTGAACGGTGAGATGTAAGACAGGCTTATGGGTGATAAGACGCAGGTTTAATGGGTATAAATGACCAGGCCGCCGAGGAGGACCAGCTGGTAATAGAGCCATTTGTTTCAGGCAGAACAGGGCTGGGAGGAAAAATGAAGGCTGTTTTTCTCCAATTGAACTCTCCTGCCTGCCTCCCTCGTCGCCCCCAGTTCAAACACTCCCGTGGCCATATTGACTTTTAACAGCGAGGTCCCTCTCACTCACTGAGAATGATAATAGATGAGGCTCGGAAGTGGGGGGGTGAGGGGGGGGTTGTACATTTATGAAATTACTGAGACAAGAACACAGAGGCGCCGCTGTAGACACGGCCACAGACACTCAGGCCCCAGTCACGCACCAGTGTACAGCCACCCAGAAACCACTAATACACAGTCAGTTTTAATGACACTGATCCTAATGGAAGCAAAACATAGAAAATCAGAAAACGTACTCGTTAACTTAAAACAGAACAAATAAAGGCTCAATAGGGGTGAAGTCCTAAATCCAGCAACAACTCTAAATTCAGCCGAACCACCCTACTGTGTAGCCCAAGTTCCAGGAAAAGGGGGGGAGGATTTTCGTCAACAAATTGCCTGGACCTAATCAACCCAGTTTTACTGAACCATCCAAATGAAAACTAATGGACTCTAGGCCATGCTGTGATTGCCTGAACACACAGACATAACACGGAAACAGCGCCTGTCAGGTCTTCAATTAAAAACAGGGAATTAGCACAGACGGCTGGTCAGCCCATACGTCTACAGCAGCCACGCGGGTCAATTCTACGGATCAAATAGACTTGACTGATTCATTCCCTTTCCATTGCTGCAACCGGGAATTCTCTGTACGTGGTGTGAAATCTTGTGGTCAGAAAGTATGTAAAACGTAGTGAGGAATTAAAAGCAACTATGATTAAATGAGTAAATTTTATGAGCATTATCGAAAAAGCGCTGGTATCAGGTGTAATATAAAATACACAGGCAGCATCGGTAATACGAGAACAGACAGAACCACAGAAGACTCGTTCCAATCGATGTTGCCGGCGTGAAAATGAAAAAAACAACAGCCGAGGAAATGAAAAGTGCCTTTAAACACTCTATGGCATATGTCCAGTAGGCCCAGAGAAGGCAGAAGGCCATATCAGAATACTGTCACAACCCAACCATATCACCACTGATGTGTAGAAAGCAGGAAGTGGGCGGTAAGATGAAGAGAGCGAACATACAATGGGGAGGAGACGAATCCACTGGAAACAATGACTAGAAAATAAAAACCAAATATCAATTCCCTTTAATCACACACAGCACCCCATTTACCCTCTCCCAGCGGCCCGCACCACGGACCAAAGACGTTTGTTAGCGTTGCAAAAAGGAGTCTAGGAAAATACGGGAAGGGATGAAGAAACTTGACGTTCCACCGTTTCCATCTCAACAGTTTACGAGCATTAATAATCACATTACCCTTGATTAAAGGCTTTTACGTCTCTAATCAGGAAGTTGACAGGCAGATCAAAGCACCTAGCATTTTTTTGTTTGCCTTTTAATTATCTGTACATCACCACACCTTGGGTTGCTCTTCCCTGCCCATCTCCTCAAACTCCAGGCGAAAGAAGATCTAACACTTCATAACAGTTCATTATCCAATAAGAAGTGGGAAAAAACGATCATGCACTCCACACACACACAGTTTCCAAGAGCTTTAAAGCAATCTTCACAATTAGCAGACTTGGGGAGGCCTGTGTTCTCTCTTTATTAGCACGTCCCAAATTGAAACACTTTAATTATGTTTGTCAAAATGGACGTGGCCTCACCCTCATTTGCATGTTTTGACAGGGCCTGTTGTGATTTAAGCCCCCCCCCACTACCAAGTGGAGAACAGGGAGTATTTAGCACATTTCAACACCTACTGATTACACAGTTTCTCCCTTACAACATCATGAAATAACGTATTCATTTGGGCTTTGTTTCAGATCTTTTTCCCCTCCCCAATAGTCAAACAGTTAGAGGAAAAGTGAAGTATGCAAAAACCCTATGCAGCTATCCTGATGGTTGGCAGTTAACTGTTTCTGTTCAATGTGATCAGTCTTCCTCTCAGACTCAGTTTTGTTGCAGACCCTTCCAGAAGTTATTCAGATAACATCAGATGCTCTCATAAGAACTGGTGTATTACCCATTATGGCAAGAGCCCATTCTGCCAATATGTTGGATGACCTCAAGGTTCCTGATTCTATTTATACAAGTAATGCCAAGATTCCCCTGACTCACAATACAGTTAATCAAACGAAAGGCAATTGACTCAAAATGTTCAACGTCCCCCCCATTAACAGCATGCTAAATAAATGCTGCACCCGTCAATGATATGTAAAACATGCGTGCTCAGAAAACAAACATCCAATCTACAGGGACATGGGACTGCCTGAGCTAATTTAGCTAAGGAGAAAAATGAGGGCGTGAAAAGCGAAACATCAAACATCAGCACGAATGGAAAGCACGAGACGAGGTGAAACACTGACAGAAGCTGACAGTTAGCAGCACTTAAGGATTCTTTTCTCAAAACTTTGAATTCATTAATACACATGAGCAGAGTGTGATCCCACAACACAGGGAGTGGAGTTCTGTCGGACGTAGTCAGCTGCAGAATCAAACTTGCATCAAAACATAAAAAACAGATAGATATGTAGATAGATCTCAGCAGAGTTATTGCTGTCTTAATGCTTGAACTGTCATTACGCAGTCATGAATGAACAACTTATCAATCATCACCAACTAAATAACAGGATGTGCACCTTTGTCTGTGGCCAACAGAAACTCCTTTCTTCTATGCATGGTAATAAGTGTACCTAATCTTTCAAAAAAATGTATTGCCATTGACCGTAGCTGCCGTGAGGTAATCGTGTGCATTTTGCACCTTAATTTAAGTTGACCAGAGTTGTTCCTTATGAGAAGCAAGAGAAAAGCTTATCAGAACAGTATCTCTGTGGCCGCTCACAATTCCAAGTTTGTCTCTCACTTTTGAGGTAATCACAACATACTTCCCTATCTATTGAAAGCCAAATAACACGGCTATTATAGGGGGGATGTGAGGCATAGAAGGGCCTCACAAAAGAGACGCGTCATGTGACTCATTTAACAATGAACACGGCTATGGGGATGAAGGCTGGTTGTCAACAGCCTAGTGTGAAAACACAACACGGCCGTGCCAACCAAGGCACCGCAAAGGACAGAACGTACCGTGGTGTGACTTTCCAGTTCACATTGTTTTGGACTGAAACAACAATTCACCATCTTGGGAAAACAGTTAGGAATTTAAATCCTTAGTGTTACTTTTCATCCACTAGGGCCTACTATGTCTACAACAACAAACCTGACCTTTTGCTGATACAGCAGACATGAACATGGTTTCACACAGCATTTTGTGATGACTTTTATTCACCCCTGACTTATGGCCAACTTCGTAACGTCCAATTTGCAGTTACAGCCTTTCCTGGTTGCTACAACTCCACAGGCAGAACTGGAGAGTTAAAGAGCGAGACGTCTGTCCTTCGATGCACATCTCGCCCAAGCCACTGTGCATTTCATCACACAGCTAGCTCAGCCAGGAAGTTTCTTGCCGGCACACAGAAGCTCGGGGGGACCACATTTCCCAGCCAACAAACAAGATTGACCCCGCAAACACTCAACCCGCTGCACCATGATGAGTCGCTAAAGTGCAACAAGACAGCCCCATCCAGCATGAACCCCGAGATGAGCTCAGTCTGTATACCACGATCAGGATTGGAACAAGTTATTCTGCAAGACAGTGCCTAAGAGCACTGCACAACTCCAGAGGAAATTGTAAAAACATCCGCTTCAGTGATTATTCAGATTCTAAAGCGCATCAAAGGATCTCTTTTATATTAAATGCGGAATGTTTGAAATGACAGATTCAGAAAACTCAAACAGGCCTACGTCCATCACAAATGGTCAAGGAAATGCATCTGACCTGGGCCTGCCATCTGCCCACTGCAGTGGAAAACTTCAATGCATGATAGGACTAATGATAGGACTGCCGTCTGCAAATACCACCGCACTAGACTCCACCCATATCCCTGCATCCAGATGTACTACACTGCTACACATGGAGACAGAGTTAATGTGCACATTCAAACACGCTGCTTGTATCCCATTATATTATGCTTACCATGCATTTCATTTCATTCCATATAAACTTTTTGTAGTTTATGCATTCTGTAATGATATGACATCTACCACTAGCGGCACAATTACATCACACAAAATTGTCTAATTTCACTTAGTGACAAAAGCAAATTTGGAAATTCTCCACAGTGACTATCACTAGGTGGGACAAAACTTCTCTGTTCCAAAGAATCAACTAAAAACCTCTAGCTAACTAAACTTCCCTAACCATCTTCCCGGCTAATTAATAATATCCTACTTCTTAGGACATGGCAGAGCTAATTTAATCTAACTTCTGAGGCCATCCGCACCATCAAATCAATTATTCATGTAGGACATGATATTAAAACTCCATAGTCAACTCGGTGTCTGTCCTTCCTTCCAATCCCCTGCATGTTGGAACTCTTTTGTCTTAAGACTCTTCTTGTCGACGAGTCCTTGCTTTTAATCTACAACCGAGCGGTACACATTGTCTTGGCCGCCGTCTAACAAAGTCATTTCCTTTTTGTTTTTTGAAGTTGGTCGGTGGCGGGCGGAGACGGGAGGGGTGGAAGGGGTGGCAGCGTTTGCCGCAGCACCCGGAGGGTTCGTGTAGGGCCGGCTCCACCAAAGGCAAAGAGGCTCGGCGTCGGTAATAACACAACCCCAATACCTTTATTTTTCTTCATGAATAAAACATGGGAGTCGGGCCGAGCCCACCTTGCCTTAATGTTGTCAAGATGGGGCGGGCGCAGGGAGGTGGGATGACTTCCATTTTACACACAGCGGCCCCGTCAGCTGGCCTGGCAGTGCCGTTTCTTCTTCCTGTGGGATTGTGGAATGCAACGGCGGAATGACTGACAGACACAGCCGAGGAGACGGGGGGAGACGGGGACGAGGAGACGGGGCAGAGGAGACGGGGACGAGGAGACGGGGACGAGGAGACGGGGACGAGGAGACGGGGACGAGGAGACGGGGCAGAGGCTCTGTAACGGCACACGCCCCCTTTCCAAACTCGAGACACGGGTAAGGAACACAGAGAACAGGCTAACATGCAAATTACACATGTACATAGTAATAACATGATTACACATGTACGTAGCAGAAACATGGCCGTTAGGTAGGAGCAGTACGTGTTGCCACCAGTCAATCTAGCTATAAATCAACAAAGCAAATTGCCTCATAGCTCTCTGTCAGGTCAACAGATAAATCCAAACTTCACATGATTGAGTATCCAAGTACAAATTACACCTAATGCATGAGTGCACAAATTAAAGTAACAAGCAATTATTATTTCAGTGAAGAATAATAGACTGTCGCAAGCTTCTTGGGAAACAGCCCCAGAGTCTGGAAACACGAAATTGACTTTAAACGACAGCCTCCCCACGGGTCGGCGTGAGAACACCGGCACAGACAAGTGGGCAAATACGCCAGAACAGCTGTGTAGTGGGTGAGGACAGAAGGGCTGCTGTTAGCCACACTATGCTGGACAGCGTTACGGCAGCCTCTGAAACACTGTTAGGCCGCAGAGGCCGAAGCCTGGCGAACCACAACACCGGAACAACCTTGCCCGTTTTTGAGCCCAGGACCATGCAGGGGGCAAGACGCCAAAGGACGCTATTCAATACACATCTGGGGCCAAGATTGTGGGATTCAGATAAAAAAATGAAGGTTCCCGAATTTAAAGGAGGTTGGTCTGTCTTGCCACAGAGGTTTGACATTTTCAAAAAGACAATGAAAGTCCAGACTCTAAATCGCTCTATATCTAGACGACTTTGGAAGGAAGCATCCTTTTCTCGGTTTGACATGGACATGACATATCCCCCCTACCCCCACCCAAATTGCAGACGCCAATGGGATGAGTCTGACTAAATTCGGGTGTTATTGAGATCTGGCTTCTACAGAAAGTTCAATCTAAATGTGTACCCTTTCAACAGAACAACTTTAGCCCTTTTCTTTACTCGGACACGCATGTGCAATGCAGGTGATATTGAGCGTAGTACAAACGAAGCCGGAATGATACATCTCAGGTGGGAAAGGGAAATAAGGACTGTAGTGCACTAGGGTGTTGCGTGGCCGGGGGGACAGACAACAATTCAAATCCACAATTGCAAGGTTCTCAGTGCTCTTCACAAGTCACTTATTTCAGGGCAGTGGTACCTGCCGACATGTGTACTTTAGCAGATTCCCTGGTCGTCCCTGGTAGGATGGGGGAGCAGCATCTTCTCATCAAGTCGGCAGACTGAATATCCTTAAGGGTGTCCTTGACACATGGACACAAGGCGCGAGGGTTAAACACCACATAATCCGACACGACAAAAGTGAGCGAGAGAAAGAGAGCGTCTTCCTGTAGCAGCGGCGAGGCCGAGGGGATTCGACACAGCCTGCATCTCCCCGGCTAGTCAGACGCGACGGAGGTACCCAGCGCACTCACACGCTACGCATTAGCATGGGTGGCGGCAGGGGTGGGCGTCGGCGGAGTGTCGCCATCTGATCATAATTGAGGCTGACGCGTGACAGCCGCCCGTACGTAGCTCGGCGCTGGCCCCGTCCTGGGGCACACTGACAGGGGGCACGAAGAGGGTGGCGCAAGGTCCCGGCCTGCCGCAGCCATGGCACTGCAGCCCCTGGGGCGCCCAACCCTCCCCAACCTGCCCGACCCCCCCCACTTCACCCCTGTCAGCAGGCGTCAGCAGGGCTAACGAGGGGGCAGACGAGGCTGCTTAAGAATTCCGCCACATCCGCCAGTGAGGCAGGCTCTTTCTTTAGCGCCTGTGTGTTACTCGTGCGCTCAGAGACCTTTTGGGGGCTCTGGTTGCGTGTCTGAAGGCTCAGTGGAACCTGGCAGGTATAATGACGGCTGTGATGACGGCCCCGAGACAGACAAGCTTCATCCTTCCAGAACAGGAGCAACGACTAGGACGAAGGACTCCACTGATTCAGGGATGTTCCGTTCGAAGGGAATGAGGTTTGGATTCTCTCCAGCAGGGCTTGATATTGTAAATGAAACTTTAGTTCCACAACAGCAGAACTGGGAGACTCCCGGGGTCCCCAGGTCCTAATATATAATTCAAAGAGCTGGATGTTATTATCAGTTTTTATTAGGCAAAGTTAACTCATTCTCCCATAAGGCCAAGGGAACGGGAATATCTAAAACTTAAGTGGAGATCAGCTCATCTCATTGGCTGCTTGTCTTTCGCCCTGGACAACAGACTGCAGTAGCATTTATTCCCATTTCAGATATCACCAAAGATGCTTGGTACATCTTTTTTCTTCTTATTCCTCACCCAACTTCCAGGGCATGAATTAGCTGGGATTTCTGAGATCAGGGGCTGTTTTTTAGTCCATAAAAAATGGATTAAATGAAGTGGAAATGTTGGCTAATGAGCTCCCTGGGCTACAGAGCAGCGGGGACAGAGTGGAGATGAGGGAGTCAAGGAAGAAGACGGGGGCTTTGAGGAAGACGGCCCGTGGTCGTGCCAGTAGTGTGCCAGCTTAGTTGGCGCGAGCCATACTCACGGTACCTGGGCGCAAGCCTAGTCAGTGTGCATTGTGGTTCATGCCAAGAAGGGCATTGCCCCAAGCTTATGGTCGAACTGTAAACCTACACCGGAGTGTTTCCACCCTGCTGTTCGTCTGTCAGTCCCATGCAAGCCAAGGTTTCTTTACTTGAGGGAACAAGGGAGACTCAGTTATTACTCCCAAAAAGTCCAACTCACAACACTATGGGGCATAGTTGCTTATTTTATCAGTCAGTTTGCATTGCATTGGGTGTATGCTGTTAGGTTTATATTGAATTGGAGTTGCCTATTTAAAAATCACCTACTCTACAACAAATAACTGTAGAGAAGGCTAAACAAAAAGGAAATGGAGTGGAATACCTGTCTTCATCATCAACCATGTGTAGCTCATTGTGAAAAAAGTTAATAAAATCAAGAACTGGACATTAATTTTCCGGAGAATAGAGCACGCCCGTTATTTACCGCCGATCATTCGCACCAGGTATATCACCGCATGGTAGAGCAACGCCACATCTGGTGACCATGTTGCTCTTTGGAAAGAGGTGAGGACAGTCCACAGGACCACACTTGGGGTCAGCCAGAGGGCATGCCTCCTAACCCCAAGGGCATTTATTCCTCACACAAGCCATGGGGTATTTCCACTGTTACCAAGTGTTTTAGGACCAAAAAGGGCTTTATTTAGAATATAATATTTTTATAAATCGCCACCCAAGGCCAATAGGCTGTATAACTTCTTGACTGCCCTCCAACCTGCCCCCTTACATCCCCCTTGGTCATTTCTCACTGGTTGTTACCTGAGTTTTGTATTCATGCAGAGTGCTACTTGGACTGATGTATACATACAGAGTCCCATTTGTATTTTCTGAGGACGTTTAATATTCATGCATTTGTAATTTGTATCCGTATGGACATTGTCTACTTTCATTGTACATGGTAGAATTCTTTTATTTAGCAGACTGCATTATTTAGGAGCTGAGAAATAAGCGATTTGCGACACCAGCGAGAACATCTGGTGTAACAGCTATGATGTGTTTGCCACTGATAAAACCTTGAAGAAATGTAACCAGCAACACTGACATTGTCTCCAAGCTGTTGTAAGAGACAAGATATCCTTAAATGTGGTACACATTAGAACATGGAGACGTTGCAGTACACAATAATGGCGCTTTTCCACTGCTTGGTACCGGCTCGACTCTACCCATTTTGGGAGCTTTTCCATTGCATGGTACCAGCTGAACAGGGCTCGCCTCCGTTGGTTTTCCACTGCAGATAGTACCCTGTACCCACCCATAATGAAGTCCCAACCAGCTCATCTACTGAAGCCAGGTGTGGGCCAAAACCCTCCAGCCAATACCTCCATCCACTTTCATCTGAAACTGTCCCCCATCCAGGTCTACCGCTGTCACTGTTGACAACGGCTGTGTTCAAGGCCCTCGCGACGGACAGACAGCCGTGACGAGGCTGAGCGCTGATGACAACGCGGAGCACGCTGATAGTGGGCTTTTTCACCTAGGGAATGTCAACAACGGTCCACAGGTTGGTGGGAGGAGAAGGAGTCTGATAGTACAAGGAAGGGAGGAGGAAGGACAATGGGGCTTTCAGTGACAGGTAGTGGCCTTGGAACCGAGCCAAGAAGGGCGGTGGGGGTTGGCACATTCTTCAGCTACTTTTCTCGTCAGCTTTTAGCACCTGTCCGAGCCTCTCTCTCTCTCTCTCTCTCTTCTCTGGGGTGGAGCTGCTGTCATTACAAATAGCCCAGATTAAACTGCAAGTGGGGCCCAGGGCCAGCCACAATTACACAGGGCATGGTTCTCCTACTCTGAACAGAGCAGACAGGGACCAGGCCAGGGTCCCAGGTCCACAAAGTAAGGAAGGTGGGACAGATGTGCCAAGTGTTCATTTAATTCCCCACATTCCATTTTCTTCCATCTGTTAATTTCTTAGGCCCCAAGAACACTCCTTGTGAACTTTGAATCATAAGGTTCCATCTGCATTCAATATGATTCAGAAATAATTATCAAAGATTTCATAACCCTGTTAGCAAAGGTTTTACATGGTATAGTTATATTTTTATAGCTTAACAAGGCCATCACCCTAGTCGTACTTAGGGTGAGTCATCAAAATCCTGGGACAATTGGAAATGATCTTTTTTTAGAAAGGTTCAAATGCAGATATAAGAACCTTATAACTCAGAGCTCTGATGCCATCAAGATTGAAACACCATATACATTAAGCATGTCATTCTTTTTTTACTCTACATGATACTAGAACTATTATTACTTTTCATAATAGCAGGCATATACTAAAACATTGACCTGAGGTAACTCTTCTTGGCCTCTGGGTGTTTTTATATATCTTTGCCTTTGGCAAGATGATGGTTGGTGAGACAGTCTGACCTCAAATTTCCATTTGAGCCCCTGATGTCCATGTCAACCATGGCCCTAAGTGTACTGTATAGACACTGACCAAACACAATCTGGGCCATTGCAGCAAAAGGCACTTGCTTGTATTGATAATTTTTGCAAGACAAAGTCTTGGAAGTCTGTGTCTTTCATTTGAATTAAATAAATAAAATCCTGTTTGTTCTTGGTGTTTCTACCTCTACTATTAGGGATATAATTACAACACAGCTGAGCATCAAAATATTATTTATTCTTATAATAGTTTGTATTGCCTGTATTCTGTTATTGTGATACATACATTTTTATAACATACCCACCCATTTCTCCCTGTGTCTCTGCTTACACCCTCTTTCACTCGCTCTTTAACAGTCTCATTGTTGTTATCGCTCTTGCTGTATGTGTCCATGCTTCATGATCATAATCTGAGCCTTCTCTGTTATCTATTTTATAGTCACAATTTCTACAAAGAAAGTTAGCTACTAGAGCAAGTCATCACAGTGCTTTTATAGCTGGCCCTGTTATTGAAATGTGACCATAATGACTTGCACTGCTGAACACATAAAAGCTCTAAAATGTATCAAGATTTGTTAGCTAGTTAACTAGCTAGTGTGCTGATGATATCCTTAGTTAGTTAGTATAAAGCCATCTGCCTGCACATCTAGTCGCTAGATAGGACTAGATGTGCCAAAAGTTTACTTAGCTAGCCATTGTTAACTTGCCAGTTTGCAAATTTATGTGGAGCGAGTTCGTGAGCTATATTCACCGTAGCTGTGTACATTTGCTAGTGAGTTAGGACCAGGTAGCTAACGGAGGTTAAGTGGGTTAGCTATCTAATTTATCTATCAACTTTACATACTATTAACAAACCGCAATATAGCTAACTATTATGCTTCAACTTTCGCTTCACAACTGCTATCTTTTTTTAACAAATCATCAATAAAGTCATTCAACTTTAGCTTTCTAATGGTATTGTTAAATATGCAAACTATCAATAAGGTAACACACAAACTAGCACATAAATGGCTAAAAGATTTTGGTTGTTCCTCCAATATAAATGTAGGTCTTTGATTGGATCACAGATAGAACCTTAATACTCCGATGTGGTATGCCTTTTTGAAGATAGAACTTTTTTATTTTGTAAATTATGGACACAAAAAATCGTTTTTCAAGAAATAAAACCAGACAGAGGTTAATAAACATCCAATAATCCGGTAATGTAAATAACGCATTTTTAACAATAATGTCAGATGGAACCTTATAATTCTAAGCTCACTTCCTGGTGTCAGTAGAACTTTCCTCAGTCGGAAAGCCATCGAGCTGAAAGAAATTGAACCTTACTAGTCCAATCAGCTTACTTAACATGAATCTTGAACAAAATGAAGCCCCATTTCATTTTGCCAACAGATCTACTATATGGAGACGCCATATGCAAAGAGAGAGCAATGCAAACGCGTGTGGGATCAATCTGGTGCCAGAGTGAATCTTCTATCCTGACAATGAAAAATGACCCTTCTCCCCAAGACACTGTATATGTGACAGCCACCAGCAACACACTGACAGCCAGACACAGCCTGGTGTAGGGCATCATTAGTGTCTGACACGCGCACACGCATGCACGCACAAATGCACACACGTCCGAGGTTATGACTGTGTGCAGGTGTGAGCCTATGTTAAAGAGTATGTGTGACTTTGAGACAGAAGTGCAAATTGGTCATTGCCAAAAGGTAATTCCACCTCTTCAGATCCAAAAGGAAGTTAAGCAGTGTTAGCTCTGACAGAATGTCTGCTCTTAACAGAGCATGAAGCTGCTTGCCCTACAGACATGTTAACCCATGAATACCTTCTTAAAATGTGGTACACGACACACACACACACACACACACACATACACACAAACACACACACAAACACACACACAAACACACACACACCCCAGGTATGTCATGAAAAGAATTGAAGAGAATTGGATAGAGCACGGCTTGGTTACAGACTAGCTAAATATAACCTGGCAGAGTATCGCACAGAAACAAAATAGGATGACAGCAGACGCAGACAACATAATGTTTTGAGATTATCCAAAATGTACCTGACAAAGGGGTAGTGTTCTATAAGGCCAGTAAATCAGTGTTGGTCTGTTGCCTGAAAACAGTTGTGGTAAACTGGACGTTACACCACACAACAGAGGCTTCTTATTTCTTTCCTGAATGGTTACCAACGTAAGTAGAACAATCTTTTTTTTATGTTAAAACAGAATTTTGTTTGTTCTACAGTACTTACATTGGTAACCATTCATGTGTTGGCACAGTCTGATATACCACAGCTTTCAGCCAATCAGCTTTCAAATCTCGAAGCAGCCGGTTTATAAAGTGTGATAACAGGTCATACAGAGATAAGATAATTTCATTTCCACATCAAATGAATGTCCATTCATTCCTGCAGTGGCATCTTAACCATGGGGGACACAAGCACACACACACACCCCCTTGGATTACAGCTGCGTTTTATATTATATTGTTTCTAGATGTAACAAAATTACTGGATGGAATTTTCTAGCTCATGTTTTATCATAATTGTTTTAAAACGTTCTGTCAGTGGTATTTGGCACGCAGGTCACAGCAGACCAGGGGAATACAGCCAGCCTCCACAACCAATGTCTCTGTAGGGGGATAGTCTGGAGTCACATACAGGGATTGATTCTACTCAAGTGGTGGACTGGCAGAAGGCTTGCCTGTTATGAATTGATCAAGCTACGCAGGCCATTTCTTGACGCCTTTGGGCATTACATCCCAGCACTAGTTCACCCAAACAAGCCCAAACAACCTTAATGACTGAGAAACTTAAATACAGATGCACAAAACATGTAGGAACACATTACTTCGGTTCATTATTTACTATCCCTAATTGAGCATTGAAAATCATTTTCAAGTTATTTTTCAATTATTCTCAGTTATTTAATTTAGTCTGAGCAGAGGCAACACTCAATGAAAGAATGCAGTTTATGAAAAATGTGCTTGACAATAGGTCTATTATCTTTCATGAAAATAACATTTCACCCACAGAGGTATGACAAATTCATTGACCCAAAAAAATGTTGCATTCCTTTTTTCCCAGGAATATAATTCAAGAAAGGACTAGATGTGAACACATACTTTCTCCAAGCACACGCACCTGGAAAAAATTATGAGACCACTCCTAATTAAAAAAAAAAAATCAGAATCTCTACATGAATGGCAGCTACTCCATTCCAGTGTCTGTTAAATCCCAACACAGGCACACCTCGTTTTACTCAATAGGGTGCTGATTCCCAGAACCAAATCTAATTAAACAAGGAAGAGTAAAAGAATCACAGCTGTGGTCAGCACTATCCTCTTGGCTAAAGTTTGAAAAATACTATAAGGATTGGACCAAGTTCATCGTCTCGAACTAGTCAAATTTTCAGCTTTGCCCAACACCTGGTCGTCTAATGGTTAGACGGAGACCTGGAAAGGCCTACAAACCACAGTGTCTCCCACCCACTGTGAAATTTGGTGGAAGATCGGTGACGATCAGGGGATGCTTCAGCAAGGCTGGAATCGGGCAGATTTGTCTTCGTGAAGGATGCATTAATTAATAAAAACACCTGCCTTCTTCTGCTCTGACAATTGGTTTTTCCATCAGGACAATGCTCCATGCCACACAGCCAGGTCAATCAAGGTGTGGATCGCAGACCACCAGATCAAGACCCTGTCATTACCAGCCCAATATCCAGACCTGAACCCCACTGAAAACCTCTGGAATTTGATCAAGAAGAAGATGGATGGTCATAAGCCAGTAAACAAATGCAAGCTACTTGAATTTTTGTGCCAGGAGTGGCATTAAGTCACCCAACAGCAATGTGACAGACTGGTGGAGAGCATGCCAAGACTCATGAATGCTGTCATTAAAAGTCTGGGTTATTCCACCAGATACTGATTTCTGAAGTAAAGATATTGGTATTTTGTGGTTGAAATATGAATATGAATTTCTTTTGTTTGCATTATTTGAAGTCTGAAAACAATATTTTTGGTTATTTTGACAATTTCTTTCTAAAAATAAATACACAAAATGACAATTTTATTATTTGGGAGTAATGTTGTCAGTAGTTTATAGAATAAAACAAAAATGTTCATTTTACTCAAAAACATACCTATGAATAGTAAAACTAGAGAAACTGATAATTTGGCAGTGGTCTCTTAATTCTTTCCAGAGCTGTATATAAAAATGACCATGTCAGATGCGCAAATCATGGCCTGGTTTGTCCCTGCATCGACCACTGTGCTTTTCTCATCAGAGATTGTGTGACAGTGAGAAGGAAACACTGACCACCTCAAACCGTTCTGCATTTACCATTACACTGGAGGGTGTGACAGACAGAGAGGGCCAGAGGGAGAACCAGCAGAAGGAGAACCGGAGGAAGGGGGGGTGCCGGAGGAAAGGGGGTGCCAGAGGAAACGGTGGGCGGGGGGAGAGGGGGTGGCCGGGTTAGTGTTACGTTGCTACAGTTACCGTTACCTGGGTTTCTGGGAAATCAAAACCAACAGCAGAGATGTTCTACAGGGGCAAGACACCATGCCAGATATGACACGGACTCAGCCAGTGATGTTAAGAACTAAGACAACCATTGAGTCAGAGGTTTTCCTTCATCATCTTTATCAAAGAGTTGAATCCATATGTGTTCCTTGTCTGCAAAAACATCTCCTGGATTTTGTTCTTTACTTGCTCCAGCATAGTATTTGCTCCTCAACATCACAGAGCCGTCATCCTGGATAATTACTCAAAAGAGTTTTCAGATTCAGAAAGGTGAGCCAGGTCCTGATAAAAGGGGGCAACATCACGTATTAACATCTCATCTCATCTTATTGCCAGGTCAACTAACTGGTCAGGCCTAAGCCACAGGCCTTGGCCACATCTAAAGGTGGGGGCGCATACTACACCCCTGGAAACCCACAACCACCCATTACAACAAAAAAAGACAACTCCTACCTAATTAAAATAAGGAAAAGCTCCCCGGCCCCTCACGCGATTCATCCTGCATGTCATCACACCTTCCTGCTTCGGCTGTAGAATGTATAATGTATGGCGTTCGCCCACCATATTCCAAAACAATGAGCCGGTGTGTACAAGTGCAGGAGTGGCGAGTCTAGAGAGCCCCCGGTGGTGACCTCCGCACCTCATCTCCAGGGTATAAATAAACATGTGTGTGTGTGCGCGCTGGTGGATCCTAATCAGAGAGAAAGAGAATCAAATATATTCCTGGCCATTAATATTTCAGCGCTGTACTGTATCCGATGTGAGAGACACATGAATGATTAATTTAGACATCACCTCTGTCACAAGCCCTTACCCAGCCAGGCCCGTGATCCACCTTTGAGAATACCAAACAAAAGACGCCTTCTGCTTTTTGGTCTGGGGTTTGGTGTTAATGCCTGGTTTTGGGAGGCAGTGTGCGTGAGCGCGCGTGTTTGTGTGTGAACCAAAACCTTTTCCAGGGGGCCTATTGTGAAGCTCCTCTGTGAACACAGTGATCCCCGTACAGTTGCATTCCACACAACGCTCGTCATTATCAGTTTCATTTGGCACGTTCCAATTCCAATGCCAGATCACACCTCCACATCAGCCACCTCTGCCAATCAGGATAAGAGCATCCGCTAAATAATTAAATATCAATACAAATAGCATCAGTCTCCATTGGCGACGAGCACCGACACCAACACGCTGCTAACACATTGACAGGCCTCCTTTAATATGGTTTGGTTCATTTCATGTCACCCGGTAATCCGCTCACCCACTGAAGGATATGGGGGCTTCAATAAAGCCTTTACAAGAGACATGTTCTCCATCCGTGTTTCTGATTGTGTTTGGCTTTATATGCCACTTGTCTGACAAGCCCAGATCACAGCGAGATGAGATCACCATCATGCCCCTCCCACCTCAAGGGCCTAAGGCGGGGGAGATGAGTGTGTATGTTTGTTTGGTTGTGTGTGTGTGAGACAGGGAGTTTGTACCTGGCAGTCTGTCTGTCTGTGTCTGTGTCTGTGTGTGTCTGTGTCTGTGTGTGTGTGTGTGT
>JACXGJ010002423.1:48513-66028 GCA_016801105.1 Esox niger | reverse complement strand
TGTGTGTGTGTGTGTGTGTGTGTGTGTGTGTGTGTGTGTGTGTGTGTGTGTGTGTGTGTGTGTGTGTGTGTGTGTGTATATTTATTAGAACCTCTCACCTATTTTGTTACAGGTGAGTTTACCTGAGAGGATTCCACTTCCCAACAGAACTATAAGTCAACCAGGAATGATGTCCATGTCGCATCCCCGTGCCCCTTGCCACCAGGATGGTCATGGAGAATACCAGGCTGCCCAGGGTCTTCAAAGTGTTGTGGGAGAAATGTTGAACCCCATCCACAAGCCAGCGACGGGTCCGGCTACTAAGGGCAGATTTAATGTCATCACATCGACTGGTGGTAACACTTCCTTAGGGGCTTCAGTTGTCGGCGAGCCTGTTGACCTCTCCCATCCAGTTAACCCTGTCATTCATGGCCCCCTCCGCTCATATCAGGAGCCAGTGCCAGAGCTCCGACACCATCCCAAGGTGGGCCGGCCCCGTAAGAAGACCCCAGAACGAAGCAACGGCTTCTCCCCTGTGGAGGTGCCTACCAGATTCCGCTCGCCGCGACGTGGAGCCCAGAGAAGACAGTGGGATGGGGAAGCAGAGGGCCAAGAGCAGGCTGGTCTATGGCATAACGACGAGCTCTTCCAACAGCTTTCATTAGCCCAGAGCAGGAACATCACCAATCCAGAGAGGCGTAAAGGTCAGGTCCAGCTTGGCCCTTCGGATCAAACACCACTGCAGTTCCCCAATAACCTGTATGCCCATATGAATGGCAGCAGTGTGGGCTTCAACTCTGGATGTTTACACCCCCGACACCTGAACCTGGCCCCTGGCTCATCTTCCTCTGGCCCACCAGAGGGCCACCTCACCAAGGACTACAGCCACATCAATGGGCATCTGAACGGCCACCTTAAAGGGCATTTGAACGGGCACCATTACAATGGGCATTACAATGGGCACCTTAATGGAAGCCTGAGCAGCGAGGAGGATCTGAGGCCTGGGGATGTGCCTTTCAGTGAGGTTCCCCAACTCCACCACAGGCCTAGAACTCAAGCCCACTACCCAGGAGAGCTGCTCTGGGGCCAGGGCAAAGCTTTCCTGTCATGGCCAGGCAAGATGGGGAGCCATGGGCACCTGTACTCCCCTGGGATGTTGAACGGCATGCAGGGCAAGGTGAGCTTGTGTTTCTCAGTGGTAGATTATGATTTGTAATGTGACTTAGTGGAAGTTAGCAACAATTCTTGTTCAAGTTAAACAATTTGAAAGTGGTGTTGCAGCTATTACTACTGTACACATTAGGGTACTGTTTCATATTACATTTTTCCATGGTCTGTTTATTTATTTTAAAAAAATTGAAAAAAGGATTTTAGAATTGGGCACTAGGCATATACTATAGGCATACACACCCCAAAAATACAGCTCTGGAAAAGATTGAGGCCACTGAACCTTTTTCTTTACGTTCCAAAAAAGTTGAAAAGGAAGGTTTTGAGTGAGGAACAGAAGGGTTATATTCTTCACAAAGAGTAGGCCTGAGACTGGGAAGGAGAAGAACTCTGTTCTGCATGCAAAAACACCCCAATTCTCCTGTGCTGCACTGTCAAATGCCTCCGAAAAAAGCCAGGGTTGAAGTGTAATGAGTTAAACACCCTCTCAGAGGTCATTTCACCACCATTTTCACCTGTCTGTTGATATTTACTGTCTACTGTCTTTTTGTTTATTTAAATATATAAAGTAACTGCACAGGTACCATAATAAGGGATTATGTATGTACTTTTTATTATATTATTTTCTGGATTTAGCCATATTATATAGGTAATCATTTGGGTTAGGTGCTCTTTCAGTTTAGTTTCTAGTTTGACTGTGGATGTATTGAAGGATGAATTTGCTATACTCATCCTTTTTGGAGGCCTGTGTGGGCAACTATCTGAATGAATAAAACTCTCTTTGTTGAGTAAATGACACATTGAAAACCAGTTAAAATGTAGAACACTCTGCATCTTTTAATTAGAAAATTATTATTGGTGTTAGGAAAGGTAGCTTGTAAGTTTGTATTAGACAATATGGCTTTATTGAAGTGTGAAATTAAGTAATTGCGCCGGCCTGAGTCATGTTGAAATCTCATTTAGACTTCTATCCTGATGACAAGGTAATGTGCTCTTGGGGGTTTTGTTTCTGTTTGCTGTGTAACTCTGCCGGTGCAGATGATCCTTAGGTAATATTTGTTATATAATGTTCTGGTTTTATTCACCCAGTGTTTGCTAATGCTGTTTCTGCCATCAGGTAGAGTCGGAGAAGTTCCAAAGGACACTAACAGAGGATTTGGAGACACTACAAAAAGCAAACAAGATAACTAAAAAGTAAGTTAACAGGGGTCTCAAACAGGTTGATTAAGCTGCTGGCAGAAGCCTAGTTTAACATTAGCGAGCAAAACCATTCTGCAGGTACATACTGCTTTTACATGTCACACTGCAAATCATAAACAAATCAAGTATCTGCTAGCTCCAAACATTCCCCTCACAATTTCATTATAAAAATTTAATTTCATTATAACAACATTTACAGTAAGTCATACAGCTGACACTTATCAAGAGTGACAGTAATGAGTGCGTACTTATGTGAATTGAATGCTTATGTTTTAAGTGCTATACTCGACTATCTGAACTACACAGGATCACACATAACCAAGAAGTCTGAAAAATACTGCAGAGAATCCGACACCTTGATTTCACCGTGCACTATAACCAAAAGGAAAACACAAAATGGCTCAAACTCTTGAGTTCATTCAAAACCTGCTGTAAGAGATTGTTATTCTACAGCATGGAAAATAAATGAGACTCTGGGTGAAAACATTGTTTCTAACATTAAGGCTGTTTTCCTAATTATGTACAAACACGTTTAACTTCATTCCCACAGTATGATCAAATATCATGATACTGGTATTGACAGAATAACATTAAGGACCTAAAGAAAATATGCATGGAATATGGTAAAAAAGTGTACTTAATTTTATTATATTTATTTCTGATTTTAGGAATCATTTGTGAAAAGCAATATAGATTCCCAAATAAACAGCCTAAATTGTCAAGAAGGTAAACAGGCTTTCCTTCTCCCACCCTCGGACATGAATATTTTTGACAGCTATGCTGTAGCTTGTGTACATCACAGAAGGATTTTTCTGTCTACATTGTTTTTATCAGAAGGATGAAGATACAGTAATACAAAAATATTATCTTACAGTGGTGGAAAACGGAATAACCATCTAGAGGCTGCTATACAGGAGGCTATGAGCGAGCTGGATAAGATGACAGGCAATGTGAGTATTCTGATATCTAAAAATCATGGCATTGATGGACTGACATTTCGATTTGGTTATTCTGTGCCATTTTCTTCACCCTTTTACACCTTTTTATTTTATTACCTTTGTGTGCCACTTACTACAGGAGAGCATGCAATTATGTTTGCATTCTTCCAAATGATAGTGTTCCCTTTTTTTCCTCTAATTTCTTTGGTGCACCAGATGTCACAGAGAGAGAGACAGGTCAAGATCCCTAAACCCAAAAGGAGGAAGATCTCAAGATGACAGTGAATGTGTGGATCTGTTACTTCAGTGGCCTGCTAGCTAGCAATTTCTTTTAGACAGTGGGTCTCAGTGTAGCCTATGTAGAATTGCTAGCTTCTAGTTAGCTGTGTGTGCATTAGAAGAGACCATTGTCTACTCTGTTACATTAGGTACTTAGTCCGACAGGATTGGTGCTACAATCAAAGACTCAACACCCCTTCCACTTTGACCACCACCAGGACACTGACTGTGCAAGAATTATGTGGAAGGATGGAGGAACCAAGATACAAAATAATAGCTGTGATATATCCACAGCGAGCTAGTCCTAATGAAGAAGAATGAGATTCTATGAGGAAATTGTTAGTACAAATATTTCTGATGCATTTTAGATTATGTACATAGACAAAGGGAAACTGTACAACATTATATTGAGTGATTCATTGTAGATATTGTGCAGTATTATCAGTATGATCATTTTGTAATGTTCATATCAATACAAAACTATATATGTTTTTCCTGTTTTTATTTTGCACAACTGTGCGGACAGAAATTTCATATGTTAAAGGAAAGCAGCATAAAGTAATTTTTCTGTAGAGATATAATGTCCTGTTAAGCATCAGACAGCTGAAGGATTATGAAACTTTGAACTTTAACAAAAAACTATTGTCATGTACGTGTCAGGAAGTCCCAATGAAAGTAAATTGGAGGACTGGAAGATCGACCAACAATATATCCTACATCTGAACATGCACATACATTCTCTTACATGATTTTAATTTCCTTGTTTTTATCCATGTAATTCAAGAAAAGAAAAAGCCATCACGGGAAAGAAATATGCCTCTTTAAGTTAAATTATTTGTATTCACAAAGTAAAATTTATTTTCACTGAATATTTTTGATAAACAGATTTTCTGTGTTATATCTGCAAAATGACTTTAACCGTATGAGTGTTTGTTCATTTTTTAAAGTAAGTTATTGTAAAGTTTTGACTTCTTTCTGTGGTGTAGATGTATTCTGAAACTAAGTATTCAATATCAACAGTTGTAATATATGGTTCTGCCACTAGTGTTTAAGTTACAATTATGTTAATATTTAAATGGTGTGAATAGTTACGCCATTATATTTTCTCTATGAAATCATGTTATTGAGCGTTGCTCTGTGTTTTACCCTTGAATGTGTCATTTCAAGTGTCAAAATGCCTTAATAGTAAGGACTGCACATTTACAGCGCAGAAGAGATCAGTATTATAGACACTGGTTTCTTTGCTCTGCAAAGCAAGTTTAAACGACCCAAGAAAGTATGAGAGTGAACTTTGATCCGAGCCTTATATCAAATGCTACAACCCCCAGCTGCCAAAGCTATGCCGTATCACAGGTTAGGACTTTTTGTTTATATTATTTACCTTTGTAATACCCTTGAATTAGTGGCCTTAATTTTGTTGATTTTTTTTCTGTTGCTTTTGTACTTTATAATTTATGAATCCCGTATTTATTTGTAGGTATACAATGGTTACGTAGCAATAATACTAACAAGAGTTGTACACTCTGAAAAGCCTTTAAAGTATTATATATTTTTCACTTAAAACCAAATAAACAGCTTATATATGTATACATAGTCAGTGGTTAAAAATATGGATTTATATTTGTGTTTATTTATGAAGTGTACATTTTTGGACACTCACTATGTGCATAGTGTTAATTTTCTTGTGTCAACTTAGTATACCCATGCCCTGAAGAAATGGTAAGATGTTTATATTAAAAGTGAATGTTTTCTGTACTTTATACCCTGACTCAGGAGGGCACTTTCATGAAAATCTGAAATTGTAAAACTGAGAAATGTTCATAAGTTTGTCAAATATGTAATGTTTAAAATACACTATCAAGGACATTTACATATTTACATTTTTTAATAATTTAGCTGCCGCTTTTGTCTAGAGCGACTTGCATACCTTATTGATTGCATACATTTAGTATGTATAGTAGTACAGTTACATTTGTTTTGTTTCGGGGGAGAATAGGACATGATTTAGACTATTGGAAGCTGGGGATGATTTGGCGGCCATAATTGTATGAGGGCCACATTGGAAATTTTGCCAGGACACCTCTACACTTACAATAAGTAATCTGTTCAATCAGAATGGCAGGGCATTCTGAAATACAATAGTTATGCAGAGATTTGAAGAGGATGTCATCAAAATTATATAAAATTGTTTATAATGATTCAATATTGCACACAAACAAAATTTCAGGGTATAGAAAGAGCCCGGTAGTTGTCAGTGAACTAAGTAAATTGTTAGATTAAAAATATTACAATTATTAAATAAATTATTTGGCCTATTACTAAGCAAATTTATGGTGAAAGTAATGTGTAACATTGTGTTAAAATTGTCTTCCATTTCCAATTTCTGTGAATTTTAATGATTTTGAGTGATTGTGTTTATACGGAATAATTGTTTGGCCCTGTCATTGGGAGTAAAAGCATGTTCTATTATCTTTAGAATTATCTATTGAATATGGTTTTTCCATGTAATTCTGTGCTCATCATGTTAAAACATACAGTAAATTCTGAGTGGACCACATAGATTTTTTAAGTTTACAGTGTAAATTCTTTTTCATTTTTGTAAAGTATTTTCATTTCAAATATATTATGTATGCATTGTCATTTGGTAAGGTAAAGGTCCCAATGTGGCGCAAACATCAAAGTATCTTTTGTACTTGAGGTTCTTGTAGTTTTCCAATACATATTCTGAATACATAACAGCTGTAGCATTTTCCTTTTCTGCTTCTCCAGCAGAAATATTTTACATATGAAAGTGTGCCTGAAATTTCAGGCTTTGAAAAGTGGCTATTATACTTTCTTCAAAATCTTTCCATAGTGTTTGTTCCTAAGGGATTTACACAATTGACAAAGTATTGCATTAATTTTGCAATAAAATAATGTATTCTTATCAACTGAAGTTTACGTCATTACTTGTTATTTTATAGTTTTGGGGGGTCTTAGTCCTTTTTGAATTACTAACTACAGCCATTTCATTGCATTTTCACATAACGCCTGCCAAATGTCTAGAATGTTCTTATAAAGAACAATGTAAAATGATTGTATACATTTTAAGACAGTTGAAGGGACAACCACTGATTGTATATTGGCAGTTCATTGTATTATATTTTGTATCTTAACAGTAATTACTAAGGTATGTTTACTGTGTAACAAATACTCACTGCAACTTTTGAAATAATTGGTACAAATCTTCATACTGGTCTCAACTTCTGCTAATGACATGGGGTAATTGTGACGGCCCGCTTCAAGTGTATTGGCTAACAATTGTCATGTTTTACATGCCTCATAAAAATTTAAACAGTTATGTTTTACCAGGCAAATATGAAATTGTTATCAGATTGTTACATGATTTGTTCTAAGCATATTGTAGGAAGTGCGCGCGCATCACCATGGCCCATGTTTTTCAGATGTCTCGCGTTGGCTGTCGGGATTGCTCAGGCGCTGTGGACATGTCCGCCATGTTTTCCATGGCACTGGGAGCGGATCATCCGAGAAAAATAGCTTCTAAATCCAGTTAAACTCGACCAGAAATGGCTTTTCTCACTGGATTTCGACCGAATGGGAACAAATGAATCCTATTGTTGTGCAAAAAACGGAGTCCCTTGTGGATTTATACCGAGTTTTTGAGCGAATTCTGGCGCGATACATGTTTCCTTCGCATTCTATTTAATTGCGATAGGGGGCAAACAATGAGTAAACTATCGTTCCGTGCGCGAGCGCTAGACGCCGCCAAACCTCTCCCCATATACCGCAACAAAGATCTTCCAGACCTAAAGGACTGCGTTTCGATCAATCGGGCTGTGCCGCAAATGCCTACGGGCATGGAAAAAGAAGAAGAATCGGTAAGAAATTTGTAAAACGTAGATATCTTTAAACATAATTTCAGCTGCACAGCAGGGCCATTGTATTCTTGATCCATTTACGTAACGTTTTTTACGTACGTTCTTTGTGTATGTTAATGGCCCTGAATTTCACGTTATTTACGTAGAGAATCGTGGTCTACTCTTATAGCGTAAAACAATTAGTGACGTGAATGAATTTACGTACATCTTAGTGGCGACTTCCTGCGATTGATAGTAAACTAGACGGCGTGAGTTGTAACAAGCTATGTTACTTAAGTGATTAAGTTGCCATCTGTGGTAGAAGCTATCACTGAATTGACGACCTAGAGTAACTGTCAATGAGAACGTGTCTCTACCAAGAAGTATCGTTTGCTACTAAGCAGGAGATGTGTGGGTGACAGAACATGAAGTATGGCGCCATAACCAACATGACACACTGTGGGACTGGACACTTCTTGGACCAGCGTAGCTACTTCACAATTTCTGTATCTGTATTCATGTTACATTTGCACATCTTAGTATTACTTCAGGCAATATTAACATATACTTAGTATTGCCTGAAGTCCAACAGCTATGAAGTCCTAACGTGAATCCAAGAGGTTTCATCACCACTGTTCCCATTTGCTGCCTTATGAACCCATGTACCCTGGCCATGTAGGGTGTTTGCTGACAAAACTTGTTTGTCTATTTGCTGCCTGTTCATCATATAAAAGTTATTATCTTAAAGTCTCAAGGTTTTTATTTGGGTTGGTAGGTTGTTAAGTAAATATGTAGACATACTCTGCTTCCATACTCACTCTTTGCCTTTCAGTCACCCCTTACTCACTTTCACCACCTTTCTGTCTTAGCTTGATTTGTACCAATAAAGATTTAAAAGAACTGTTTTCAATATTTGTTTGCATTTTTCAGGAGCACCATCTCCAAAGGGCCATATCTGCTCAGTCGGTTTTCAGGGAGAAGAAGGAGAACATGGTCATCCCAGTGCCTGAGGCAGAAAGCAACATCACTTACTATGACCGCCTCTACAAAGGAGAGCTCAAGATCCCTAAACAGCTCTTCCACATCCAGCGTGTGTAACATTTCCATGGTTGAAGCCTCTGTAGGCTACTCCACATCCCTTCCAACTCTCTAACACAGAGGTTTTCAGACCTCTCCTCAGGGAACCTCTGCCAGTCAGATATTTGACCTATTCCTGAGCTAGCACACCTGATTCCAATTTTCTAGAAATCCTTAAGTCTAACACACATTCACTCAGAGGATACATTAACAACTATTCAAATGTTTTGGTGAAATTAATTTCAGTTGTTACCGCATTTGCTCAAGATGAAATATTTCATATTTACCACTGTAATAAGATAGAAAAAAATAGAGAATTTCATGCAGTGCGTTGGTGGGACAATGAGAGTGGAGATGGTGTTGGTTTAACGCGAGACTCGAAGGACTGGAATCTTTCTGTAGTGACACCTAGGCTGTCAGAGTGTCAGGAAACCCTCTTTGTTGAGTTTTTGCTGTTGTGACATCGATCTTGCTGAGGTTTAGGAGGTTCATGCCCATTTGGCTTTGGGTGTCTTGACTAAAGTACATTAGTTAGGGGAGTGGTGGATCCTGTGGTGAAGTTGTCTGATGTCATGATCATACCAGTGGAAGTTTATTTTGTGATGCAGGTATTTTTCAGGGGTAGTGGGTATATTAAGGGGTCCTATCACGTACCCTTGGGGAACACCTTTTTCTTGATTTCATCTTATCCTGTCTTCCTCATAGCGCTGGGTCTGGATAATGAGCAGCCAGACTATGACATGGACTCAGAGGATGAGACTCTCCTCAACAGACTCAACCGCAAGATGGAAATCAAACCCATACAGTTTGAGACCATGGTGGACAGGTTGGAGAAAGCCAGCGCAAACCAGGTAACAAAACAGGCTCCTTTTGTGCTAGCATCATTTGTGTTTTGTTATAAATAAGTAGGGATGGGGGAAAAATTGATAGTGTAGTACCGCAATATTATTTTTCACGATCTTGAGTACATTTTTTTATTGGATTTTCAAGCAATTAAAATCGGTTGTATTATATTTATTCAGGTAAAATGGCAAAACTGTTATTACTTCAATCCTATAAATTGGCAGAATGATCGCAGCATTCTAGACTGCTGTATATAAAAAATTGCAATATTGAATTGCAATACATAGAATTGTGGGAATCATGAATATCGCAATATATATTGTACTGGCACCCAGTTATTGTGATAATATCGTATTGTGAGACCCCTCTCAATTCCCAGCCCTAATAGTGCCTCATAGGTCCTTATAGGTTAACACTTCTGATGCGACATAGACCAGGTATGATGTTGTGTTGAGGCCTTTTCCTGGAAAATATTCAATGACAATACTGTAGTAATGACACTTAATTTTATCATAGCTGGTCACTATCACAGAAGCCAAACTCCTGTTGAACGAGGATGACTACCTGCTCAAGTCAGTGTATGACTACTGGGTGAGGAAGAGGAAGAACTGCCGGGGCCCATCGCTTATCCCCCTCATCAAGCAGGAGAAGAGAGATGGCTCCACCAACAATGACGCCTATGTGGCCTTCAGGCGGCGCACGGAGAAGATGCAGACTAGGAAGGTGAAATCAGACTCGCATGATCTAATTTTCCCTGGAGCCATGTATTCACGCACTCACCTTATTTACATGATAGGGAAACCGAATCAACAAACACACCCCTTGAATGCATGCACCATTAGCAAACCTAATGGTCAACAGACTGGAGAAATGTTTTAGTCTGTTGACTTGGATTGGCTAATAGTGCGTGTGGTACATGGGTGTATTTGTTGATTTTTATATTATAATGGTCTAATTGATCAATACACCAAAAATCATTAAGACCTGATTATTTGACTGTATATTCAGATGATTTAGTTAATGAAGCTCGTCGCACAGAAAATACATTGCCCCATGTGTCTTAAATAGAACGAAAACTCTGTGCAAAATGAACCGGCTTTGATTACCTGGGGCCTTGTTTCTACACACGTTTGTAAAAACTTAATTTGTATTTCTGAATGGAATTAAGCATGTTTATATGCATAGAGTGATTTATCGAACAATCCTATGAAGGTCTCACAAACTCCGGTAGGTCACCACCATTGATAACACTGGTTCTTAATCCCAGTGCTCATGCACAACCGTGGCTAATTGCATTTCAAAATGCCCGTAATTACCAATGTACAGAAAGGGCATCCCTTTAAACCTGAGGGGAAAAAACCTGTAGTTGAAAGACCCCAAAAAGTGTTTGACAACAATTAGAATTTTAGAAGGTTCGAGTAGCAAGGTTGGAGATCCCATGCAATAGATATTTACGTGCAGTTTATCATCTTAGTCTTATTGTTGGTAATTGTCCATGTGGTTAATTGTCAGCACTATCTAAACTCTGTCTGAACAATTGAATTGTTCTAAATGTATTTATGTGCGCCTAGATACTTACAAGCACATGTTCTTGTAGTAAATGCCAGTGTAGAGCCTTGCCATGGGAAATGCTGTGTTCAGTGTTTGACTGTCTTATCGCAACCCTGTTTTAGAACCGTAAAAATGATGAGGCGTCTTATGAGAAGATGCTTAAGCTGAGGAGAGAGTTCAGTCGCACGGTCACTATCCTAGAGATGATCAAAAGAAGGGAGAAGAGCAAGAGAGAGCTGTTGCACCTCACCCTGGAGGTGGTCGAGAAAAGGTAGGCTCTAAAATCATGTGGGGGACATTAGTAGCCATTGAGCTCTATTAGTGGTGCATGTTTTTAATAGAATCTGGGATTGTACCAAGTGAGCTCAATTAGTGGTGCATGGTTCTAATAGGATGTGCGATTGTACATTGTGAGCTCAATTAGTGGTGCATTGTGTAACACAGCAGGGCTTCCTGTTTCAGAACTGTGTGGACTATTGCTCATGGGTGTATTGCAGCTCTCACTTAGTCTCTAACACAGTAACACTTCTAATCATGAGGCAAAAAGGAAACTGCTTTCTTAATCTGTCTTCTCAATGTTGATGATGAATAGTTTCAGTCAATATGACTGGAAATCTATTGGATGCCTCTTGCACCCCTCCAACACACACACACATGCTTATTTTTGATGTGGTCCTATTTGTCATTTCCCATGCAGATTCCAGATGGGTGACTTTACAGGTGAAGTCCTCGGTGAAGTGACTGCTCCTCTTGTGGATAAACCTATGTACACCTCTCCAATCACTCTAAGCAACGGGAACCGTCATAACCATAAAGCTGAGATCAAAATCAAGGTAATGGAAGGGTTTCTATCTACCATACAGTATTTCCCTGTTCAGAAGAGGGAAGGCTGCATGATGAAATTAAGTACATATATTTCTCACTACGCGTTTGATTACTTTGTCAATTGGCGGCCTCTTTCTAGACACACAGGTCAGGTGGTCACCAATACCACGGGCACCATAACATCTCTGTGAAGGAAGAGGATCCCTTTGACTTTGTCAGACCAAGGAAGAAGTACACCAGGCGGGACCCTCTATGCCGTCCTGGCAGGCCTGCCAAGCGCCAGCATGTGGTTAACAAGGCTGATATCAAACAGTACGACTTCCACAGCTCTGGAGAGGAGGACTACCCACTGGTCAGTACCAGTAGTAACAGGAACAAGATCACTATTGTATTTTGTCAGAAACAGTTCTTAGTTTCTTGAATATATGTTTCATGTCCCAAGTATGTAAGTGTTTTGTCATCTCTTTCAGTCTCCACCGTCAGAACCGGATGAGGAGAATGATCCAGATGGGGCGTTCGCCTTCAGAAGGAAAGCCGGATGCAGTTACCTAGCTGTAAGTTTCAATAACATAACATTCAAAGTGATTTGTCTGTAGCTTGCTGCCGTCAAATCACAACATCCTCAGACCGGCACTAGACTGCTTTCAAACTGGAGCCTCTGTAAAACGAGTTAATAGGAGGTATCTGCCTTATAAAGATAAGATGGAAAATAAAAGGACAGAATAGTTAAATTAAGCAGAAGAAACTATAGCACCATATGAGTCAACTTGTTTTTTACCTGAATCGGTTGGAAGGGTATATTAATTAACTTAGCGTCTGCTAGTTAGCTTACTTGTTCTCAGTATCAGTCAAATCAGAAAAGTAGCATATAATCAGAAAAGATAAACAACAAACACGTTAGTTTAAAAGGCTTTGTCTTTTCCGGTTCCGCTGATCGCTCTCATCGTACGCTGGCTCTTGTACCGTTGCAGGTTAAACGATTTATGTAAGCTTTACTTTACTAGGTCCCTAGTTGTTAAATTTTCTTAGTAACGATAATGCTTAATCTCCTTGGGTATTTGTCCTTTTTTTGAATGATGACCAGAATCAATTTGTCATTGCACTGCGCAGTAGGTAGCCTCAATGACTGTTTACTTTGCCTCTCTTTTTAGCCCTGTGTAGCCCAGAGCTCTGGGTTCATGTGGGAACACCCTGAGTTGGTTGGGCTGGATGCTGTCAGGCATCGTCACTCCCTCACCGCTCTTTCTGTGCCCCAACGCTGTGTCGGACTGGCCCGCAGGAGGGTGGGTCGAGGTGGCAGGTAACAACACCCGTTTCTCAGTGACATTTAGCATTGTTTGGTGGTTGTGCTGTGTTTTATGAATTATTTTGCTGTGCTAACAGTTTTTATTTATTAAGTACCAGTGATGCCTGTTAAAAACTTCCACTGAATGCTTGGATTGTAACCATGACTCCACTTAGCTGTGTGGTTTCATGATTTGTCTTCTTGACTCTCCCCAGGATTCTGATGGATCGTGCTTCATCCGAACTGGACACTGTTTTAAAGCAACTGGACTCTGCTGTCTACACCTCCTTTGGCCGACCTGGGGCTCTGGACAACCCTGACACCCGGTTATTGTCTCGAAACCACAAAACGATGCCTCACTCTGGCTCATCACTGGCAGACATCCTGAGCAACATCCAGGCTCTGCGGTGGCGCTGTTTCAGACCTAGGCCCACTCAAGGGGACTGCCCTGGGGACAGGAAGACAGGGAGACCTACTGTGGACCGCAGGTTGTCAGAAGCATTGTTGGTTCCTCCCAAGATCAGTGGCTCAGGTGAGCTCTTCCCCAACACTCCACTGAAAGTCCATCTTCTGTTCAAATTTCCATTGCAGGTTTTTGTATTCCTCATGCGAATTGAGACCCGGTTGCTACCTAATAACATAGCTTTATGTTGATTCTGTCTTGGCAATGTTGTGATGTCATGGCTTGTGGAATGTGTTTGTTTTTCGTTCCAGCAACTGTTCCCTAAACGATTTGTGAAGGGTGGGGAAAGGCCTGCTACTGAACTGTTACTTGTTAGGCAGTTGCATTATGAGAAGCCAGCCTTCCCCAAACTGCGTAATCTCTGACAGCTTCACCGCACCTCCCAGTGTTCATCTACATGCCTTATCCTCACTTTCCAGTCTACCTGGTTTTCCCGCTCTTCACTGTGCACGCCACCTTAGTCGGAGGGTTTCCTATTTGTCCGTCGTTCCTGGTCTAATCCATTTGGCCTTGTTGTCATTTGTCTGCAGCCGGCATCACAGAGGAGCAGTATCACGCTCATCAGCAGCAGCTGGCTCAGATGCAGAAGCAGCAGCTGGCTCAGATGCAGAAGCAGCAGCTGGCCCAGATGCAGAAGCAGCAGCTGGCCCAGAAGCAGAAGCAGCAGCTGGCCCAGAAGCAGAAGCAGCAGCTGGCCCAGATGCAGAAGCAGCAGCTGGCCCAGATGCAGAAGCAGCAGCTGGCCCAGATGCAGAAGCAGCAGCTGGCCCAGATGCAGAAGCAGCAGCTGGCCCAGATGCAGAAGCAGCAGCTGGCCCAGATGCAGAAGCAGCAGCTGGCCCAGATGCAACTCAAAGCTCCTCCCCAGCTACAGCATTCCTCACTGCCAGAGCGACAAAACCCACAGGTAACGCAGCCTTTCACCCCTTCAAAGACAGCTGTGTAAAATAATTCACTGTAGATTTACAGTAACTGTATGTACATTAACAGTAAATTATTTGGAACTAGATATATTACTTTCACAGTAAGTTACTGTATCATTATACAGTCCATTATTGAAAAATGACAACTGTATACTGTGACCGTACAGTATTAATGTAGATTACTGTGATTTAGCAGTATGCTGCTGTAGAATTACAAAATTGTAATAGTGATGCAGTGTGCTGTAAATTTACATTTAAAACTGTACAATATTGTAGATTTTTCCTTTTCACAATTTTTATCTGTTCAATAAACCCACCAATAAACTGAAACTTTTTGAAAAATAGATTAAATTCAAATAAACACAAAAACATGATACATTTTACAAATACATTTTGCAGTTTTATATTAACTTTGCAGGACAGTGCAACTACTGCATTAATGTTTGTCAGTTTCATTTAGAACATTTCTACACCATCTTCTTAAAACATTCAGAAGTTGAAGCAATTAAAAGATGTTACTTTGTGCTCTGGGGAATTGTAATTAGCGTATCTCAAATACTTTTGACGTTTTAGAGACTAAACAATTAATTGATTAATGGAGCAGATGAACTGGTAAATAAAGCTGCAAATGGTTCATGCTTTGGTACTAAATAAAATAAATGTTAGCTGCAGGCCTACTTTATACATACAATTTTACTTTAAGACACTTCACCTCGAATTTAACAAATTAATTTAATAAAATGGAACAGTGAAATATTAAAAACACTTATAAAACAGTAAACCATTAACTCATGCGGTATGCATGTCTTGGCTTTTTACAGTTACTACATTGCCATACACTCAGTCAATGACTTATTTGATTAGTGTACACACTTGCTGGTTGATTTGTCCTCGCTGTTGCTTTGATTTTGTGCCTGTCTCTGGATTAACGCCCAAAAAGCACCTATAAACAAAAATACAGTAGGAAAGCCGTAAGTTTCATTCAAATGGGATGAAAAGGTTGTCATTTCCCAAACAGTCCCCACGGCTTTCAGTAGGTCACTGCTGTTGTATTACAGAGCAAAACTTAAGTTATCTCAGTTTGGACAAGGTGACATTACTGTGGTTCAGTTAAACAGCAACCATTTAAATTAACAGGAACTGAAAATCATGTCCATCAAACACTTCAATCAACATGTGTCTGAGACACATGCTCAGACAAACTGAATTTACAGTTGAACATTGCTTTCTATTTAGTTGACAAAATACAGGGCTAACAGGGATTTAAAAGTAGAAATCCTGTGATTATTTTTTTTTTAAAATAGTTAGCAGATTTCCCTAATAACACCAAATTCCATATTCAGAGCAAACACAAAAATCTATTAACACTACAGAACCATGTAAAAATTAACAAATATATACACATTAGTTAAATCTGGAAATATGTGATCTAATGTTACACAGGACAACTCAGGTTGTCAACCTTAAAATCGAAAGGTGTGTGACATGAGCTAGAAAGCTACTACTACTGCTCACAGATGCAAACACCATCACACACAAAAAAAGATTAAGTAATCACAAATGTGTAACTTAGAGCTACAAATCACTGCTTCCGACTGTCTAGCTATGTTAATGTATTTAAAACACAAAGATGAGTGCCGCTGCTGAATTTTCCGTGAAAGAGCTTTAAGAATTTGAAAAAAATAACAATCTGAATTTTGACATGCGCAGTTAATTTTTCAATTGCCAAGACTGGCAATGGCTGCTCTGTATCACACCCAGGATGTGAGAAAATTACGAAGGTTGTCAACCCAAAAATAGACTCGTATAGCTAGAAAGCTAACTAAAGTTATTTCACCACCCTGTAGTCGTGTAATTACTAATGTAATGTGTCTCACAAATACCGTCACACACAAAAAACTATTACCAATTACCACAAATGTGTAACGTGCAGCTACAAATCACTGCTAGTTTTTCGGACTGTCTAGCAATGTTAATGTATTTGAAAAAAAGATGTGTCGCTTGGTGTAACAGCTGGAAACTGCTTGTAATGGAACACTATATCAGATTTTTGACATGCGCAGCTACATTTTCAGTTGCCATGACAGTCAACAGTTGTTCTGTATCACACTCAGCACGGGAGAAAATTACAAACAAGCCAAGCTCAAACTTTTTATCTTTGCCCTTATCCATTAAAGTATATTTTCTTTGTTGCTAATAACATTAACCATTTTAAGGCCTCAGCTTATCTTATAACTTAATTGCCCAGTGGTCTTCTCAACTTAAAAAGCACTGCACCAAATGCTGCTGGGAAATATAGCAGGAAAAGAGGGGCTGTTAGCACAAAGAAAAGCTAACAGATAATGTCAAAGATAGAAATAGAACCCTCCAAAAGTATTCAGACGGAATAGCTATTTTCTCAAAGTTAGCTAACATTACTTACATAACAGAGTAGAATGAACACTAAAACCAACGTCTGTAAACTGTTTGTTTAAAATATTAGCGCGCTCAAACCTACCTTGAGTAATGTTAACCACTAACTAATGTTTTGTAACTTATGATAACTCCTCTGCAAATGATAACAGAACTTACAACTAGCTATTTGTTTAATACAATTAAATAACATGCACTGGCATATCAAAAAAACAAGTCATTAAGTTGACAAAATGTGACATTTCAACACTTACCATTTATTGGTAGACGGATGAATGACACAGCTCAAAGTCTGAATTCACAGTAGTTTCCTGTAATAGCCCCGCCCATATTAATTTCACAATGAAATTCTGAACACAATATAATATTGTGAAATTTCGCTGTTAAATCCGGTGAAATGGTTACACTGTAATTTATTGTGAAATACAGTACCATCCTGTAAAATGCTGGAAATAATTTACAGTGAAGGCATATACAGTATGCCTTCAGTCCGTGCAAACCATGTGTCTTGATGTCTGCTGTGTTGTCCTGAATGCCTCCACTCGTGACTTGATGTCTGCTGTGTTGTCCTGAATGCCTCCACTCGTGACTTGATGTCTGCTGTGTTGTCCTGAATGCCTCCACTCGTGACTTGATGTCTGCTGTGTTGTCCTGAATGCCTCCACTCGTGACTTGATGTCTGCTGTGTTGTCCTGAATGCCTCCACTCGTGACTTG
>JACXGJ010002423.1:0-48413 GCA_016801105.1 Esox niger | reverse complement strand
TGCTGTGTTGTCTTGAATCCCTCCACTCGTGTCTTGTAGACTGCTGGCTCCACTGACTCCATCATTTCGAAGACTCTGGACTCAGCCAGTGCCTATTTTGCGGCGTCTGCTGTGATCAGTGCTCCGGGACAGGTCAACAATGAGAACAAGCCCCACAATGCCACCGTCAACGGGGTCGTACAGCCATCAGGTGAGCTTTGGATGAGTATCCATTGTCTCACTGCTGGGTCTTATTGTGTAATTGGGGCATTGGTGAAGTAATGGAGGACAGAAAACGAACTTACTTATAGTGGGATGCTAAATTAACACCCCACCTCAGTAATTGACATGCTAGGACAGTGCTTACTCAGTTAAAAGCCAGAAGAGGGCTGACCACTGCTCAGTCTGGTTCTTCTAGATTAATTCCAACTTACAAGGGTGTTTTTCCTAGCCACTGTGCATTAACACCATTGTTGCTTGCTTTTTGGGGTTTCAGGCTGGGTATCTATAAAACCACTTTGTGACAACTGCTGATGTAAGAAGGGCTTTGATTGATTTTGACGAATAGGCCTAATCAGGTTTGATGGTTTCATGTTGCTTTTCCTGCAGGGCCCTCCAGACCTCCTCACTCCACCACCATCTCTCATGGTGCCACGGGGTCAGACAGGTCAGCTAAGAGTCCATGTAGTGGTGGTCCTCTCTTCCCTGGCCACACCATCTCCTCCACGCCCCAGTCTTTGCCCAACCACCGAGACCAGGGCCACGGTAGCGCTGTCTCCCCGGCCCACCACCACCACAATGCCCGGCCCTCGGGCCCCTTACCTTCTGCCTTAAAGCTTGCCACTGTGGCAACCAGCAGCCTGGACCGCGTGCCCAAGGTGACGCCCGCCTCCGCCATTGGCAGCATGGCCAGGTAAACCCACATGTATGAAAAATACTCTTATATTCTAAAACATTTGATCTCAGATCCAATATAATGCGGTATAGAGCTAAATGTGCCATTTCTAGCTTCGGTTTCCAAAAAATACAAAAGTGTGCCTATTAAAGGTATGCTTTTTTCAAACCCTATTGTCAACAAGAAGTGTTGTATTACTATAGAATAACCAGTATTGTGTTTAGGCTGTAAGCAATAAGGTACGAGGGGGAACAGTATACCCCAGCTAAGAGCTATTGTTAGGCATGAGTCATCGTGGTGTGCCTGGACACAGCATTTATGGTGGCAATATATCACAAACCTCTGAGATGCCTTATTGCTTTTGTAAACTTTATGCCAATGCAATTAGATGATTAAAAAGCGATGTGATGTCATGTGTTTGCTACTGTTTAGGTAGTGAATATTATGATGGTATTGAGCATTGTGATTCTCAACTTGGTGTTGGCTTCAAAGTCAATACCATGTTTACACCATCAGGCTTACTCATTTGCTTTGTATCTGGATAATGAATGACAGGTTCTTCATTTGTGTAGGGATAATCATGAACCTGAGAGACTTGCATTGAACGGAATATCGGAGACCACAATACCAATGGAGGTGACATAGCCCCCTACCGTGTCCTCATACCCATTCTGCTCAGACCGGTGAATGTGACAATCGGACTCGTCTGTAGGAAGAATACAATCCCCAGCCACCAGAGGGCAAGCGTATACAAGGACCTATACACAACCGAGCATATCAAAATATTATAACAAATTTGTCAATATTATAAATGTACATTTTGTAAATTGGGAATATCACTACCTTGTAAGAAAGTATATTTGTATCATTAGTATGTTTATTTTCTGTTACTTGAATTCTAGAGAATTTGTCATCATGCTTTCGCACTTGAAAAATGCAAACATAATAGTACATGTAAAAATGCAAAACGATGTTTGTTGGGATCATGAGCATGAACCACAGATCCTGTGTCACTCATTTTCACTATTTATTTTGCAATGTTTACATTTTTGTATCTAAAGAGGAAGCAAATCAGCAAAATATGGACATCGGTCTTGCTAGCATTTGGTTCTTGTGCTTTTTTTTCTAATAATTGAAAAATGAGCCTGATTTGATTTGGTTTCACAAATTAAATAGGTATGGTCTTTTTGTAAGTAGATTAGTCACAATTTTCCCCTTCAGACAAGTATTTTCTGTTACTTTGTCAGATGTAACAGGAATTTATTGTCTTTTTAATTTTTTATTCTTTTTTTTTCATTTGATGCAGAATTTTCCAAAAACAGTGAAGCAATCGTAAAAATTTGCCAGTTGCCATATGAACCTATTTATTTAAATTTACATCTAAATTAATAAATGCATCCTAAAATCAGTCTGCAGATGGAAAGCAGGAGAACTTTTTTTATAATATATTTGTCTTTTTAAACGGGTAGGGAGTTTAAGCCAATGAACAGTACACAGGAATCTTAACATTCTATCTGTAATGTATTGCGCTGTATAATCTTGCATATTATTTGGCAACTTTTGAACGACTTACCCCTTTGGATTGGGGAGCGCACATCAATATTTTTTGGTATTTTTTTTCTCCTTTGTTCAAGAGGCAGGTAACATGTTGAAACAATGTCTGGTGGTCAGTGCTTGACCTCCTGTAGTTGAATGGAGTTGTAGAAGTTCCTGTAAGTATTAGAAAACATGTTTAGATAATTAGTAATACCTAGTGTTTATGCACTATAACTTCAGACATTGTCCCTGTTACTTGTTCTTGAAGTGTTTCAGAAAAAATGCTGGGAAATAAAATATATCTATACATATCAATATAACTGTCTTATATTTTATGATTTTGTAACATTTAAGTGTGTTATGTTAAGTATTCTTAGGGTGAAATACATAATTTTGTGTTTTGATGATTATGGACAACGCTCCTTAAGGCCCCGCTACAGAGAAATATACGTGGTTGCAGGTATATTGGGCGTGAAATAAGTTATTCAGGGTTCTTCGATGGAGCGTCCACCAAATTTGGCCCAAAATTCACACTTCGAAATAAATCACAGATCTAGCGAAGCCATGGTATCTATGTGGACCTGCCCAACAGTTACTACTTGACATAACTTCAATATACTCTGTATCCCTAATGTTCTCCCGGAAATGTTGTATTCTACATCGATTTCTGAGTTAATCTTCGAATTTCTGTAGCTTCGTTCGCAACTGAGGAATTGTCTGCGTTTTGTATTTTGGTGTCGACCTTCAAGTGCATGATATTGGTCGAGATTAAACAAACGTACTCGGTATTACCCGGGTTCTGCAAAAACACGTTTCCCGTCAACAAAGGCGTGTGTGGAATACCTAAGGTTGTAGAAAACTGCTTGTAGGGTAGGCCGAATAAAGAATACCGAAGCCTTTACTTGGAGAGAACACAGACGCCCCCTAATTCAGTAAACCAACAAGCAATAGCTTGTAATTGATCAACATTTATGGAAATAATGATATACAATTTTCCATTTACATCGTTATGGTCTAATGAGTGAGGCGAATAATCACTTCCCTGCTCCTACGAAGCCATACAATAATTGTCTGGAATAACTTGTTTTATATCTTTAATCCTTGTCATTTGTATGCGGCTCCCAGTATTGTCATGTTCGGGAATGTGAGCACGTGATAGGCTGCAACATTGTCTTCCATAACTTGGGTGGACCTGTGGGTGGACCTAGTCTTGGTAATTGTCAGCATCAGCGCGAAGAGCTTGGTGCTGATGCAAGTCGCGTCGGTGGATACGGGAATACTGAAAGTCGGAAGCAAATATTTGAACACGAGCTGGGTAACAGAAATTCACGCTTTTAAGCTCTATCAGACGAGTTATCAATATCCTTTTTTTTTATTCTATGTTTTATTTTTCGCGAATTACAATGGAAAATATTGGTTAATGTCAAGCTCACCCTAGAACTCAGATGTAAACCTAGCGATAACTAAACTCGTTGAAGTTATTTTAGTTATATTGTTGAATCTAACCTAGTGCCGTGGAGATGGCGGATGCTGCTGAGTGTGGTGTAAAAGTGATGTGCCGATTCAGGCCTTTGAATGAATCGGAAACCACCAGAGGAGACAAATACATTCCGAAATTCAAAGGCGAAGACACCGTGGTAATAACGGTGAGTTAATCTTACATTTGTCAGAAGAAGGTACGCCTTTGTACCAACAAAGCCATCTTGCACAGGTGCTTACATTCACTCTAAATAATGTCATAATAGTATGAGCATGGATGGGTATTGTCTAATTCAATGTTAATATGTTTTAACAAGGTATATATGAATGATAAACAGGATAAAAAAATCAAAAAAGTCCAGAACACTGGTTTGGAAACATCTCTATCCAAATTGTGTATGGTTGGGTCACCGTGTCTTCTAGATCAAGCTACTGTAGCTGCGCAATACATTTTTTAGTCTACTTTACAAATTGAACAATACGTATTACACGTTTATCTAAACATCACGAAATAGTGATTGACATAACAGTAAATAACACTAATAACATTAGCTTCCTTTCCCTTAATCTCATTCATTTTGTATTTTTTTGTGTAGTCGTAAAATAAACCTGTAATTGACAATCAATGGAAGTATGCCCTACTGTTATGACTGAAATCAGAATGAGGAGAGTCTACCTTTCTCCTGTGTTGACACACTAAATCAGGGTCTGATTTTATTTGAGGTACTACTTTACGCTAGTGGCCCCCACAAATTAGGCCAGTCAAGGTGTATTTGAATTGAACTCATGGAAAACAGTCCAGTTTGTCTTAGTTTGGCCTGTCTAAACCCATTAAGACCTCATCATTGACCACACAGTCATTGTTCTAGAAAACCCATATCCTGCCTGGGTAGGGACAGCAAAAGAGAAAATGGCGGTCATAACTACTGGCTGAGTTTAAGTAGCGTAAATAAGGACTCTCTCTGATAATGGTGAATGAGCGGAGGATGTGAAGAAGCTGAAAATCTACCGTGTACATCGAACTAGAGAGAGTGTGTGAACAGAGCGTATGCTTTCTTTGTCCACCTGCCTTCCTGCTGTTTGTGTGCATGTTGAAATTCCCAAATTAATGCTGCAATGATATTATTGGGATTTGAGAAGGTACATGTTTGCTGTTGCCTGAATTCCCTGAGGCTTTCAAGTTTACAAAGTTAGAATACCAATTTCAAACTCAGTTTTTCTCTCCCATGTGCTTGAATTGAGGTTTTCAAACTGACATCTACAGACAAGGTTATTATTCTTTTTTTATTTTCACCTGTTCTTCTCATAGTCGATGGGCAGGCCACCAACCCAAACTTTTTGACAGCACTGACAGCATGTGAACCTGACATGTCATTGCAAAATGTGTTAAATTGTAGAACATATATTTTAAAATGGCTGTATTTTGTATAATAGCAGGATTACAAGTGGTATCCATGGCTGAATCTGTTTTCAGTAGGGGGTTCAGATCCAGGAGCTCATCATATATGAATGTCCTTGACATTAAACACGTTTGAAATCCTGCGTGTTAGCAGCAACCCAGCTTCACCCCTCCTCTTCAGCCTGGTGGGAATATGGACAACTCAGAGTCAGCACAGGATCACTGATCTCTTAGACTGGAAGACGATGCCTGTAAAACGCCTGCGATGTAGTGTTCATTACCTGACTGGCGAGACAGATTATTGGTCCTACATTGTGGAAATGGAAGCCCAGTCATAATTCCTTACACGCTGCGTTAATTTACAGGTGCCCGGAGGAATGGGTAGGTAGGTAATGTGTGTTTCACCAGTGTTAGATCTTTGATCTCCGTGTTAGCAACCAAAGGCCTTGTATGCATTCTGACATCTTGAAGCTTTACTCATCTGTGGACATTTTGTTCTTCAGGTTTGAACGTTCTCTGGTATTGGGCCAAGTTATGCGTTAGTCAACCCAGACTTCTAGCCGAGAGTATCTGATGTATAAACCACACTATGGGTGGACACAGTATCCTAACACATAAACATATATTATAGACCTACTGTAACTGCATTTAACAAAACCTCCCTCATTATGAGCTGATAAATAATGAATCAGTTTGGATCCCCGAGAAGTAGTCTTTGTGCCCTCACAAGCATCAATGTTTATTTTAGCCCGGGGGGTGGGGAAACAGCGGGGGTATGATTGCATATGGCCAGACCAGACGGAGGAAAATGAATGTGTGTGTGGTTTGTGAAGGGGGGAGGGGCAAGTGTTAGGTAACACATCACACACTTTTAAGCCTACATCTATTATATCTGAATGTATGTGTATATATATATATATATATATATATATATATATATATATATATATATATATATATATATATATATATATACGTTTACTTGCGGTGTCATGCTAATATGAGTCCATGCCAATTGTTTTTTATCCTGTTTGTCTGAATATTGAGAAGTATTGATTTTAAGCATCATTTACATTTTGTATCCTTCAGTACAGCAGTCTAATTGCTCAACAGAGAGAAGCTTGTACATTATTAAAATGCTGCAAGCAGCCTTACATTGGTGACAAATTTAATAGCAAAATAAAATAAAACATAAATGATTTTCTGATACAGAGGATATGCATTCTGGAATAAATATATCTTTATATTTGCATACAGGGCTCATCTGTGTTCAGTATATCTTTTGGGACTGTCAAGTGGAGAGAGGATTAAATGGTCTGGAAAATCAGCTTTTTGTAAAAGCACAGTCCTGTGATCGTCTTTATGGCTGCTTGTCACCATTCACAAAGATATTTATCAACATGTTGCCTAGATAAGATCTTGGATCAGATTTAAGCCAACCTCTCAATATCCTTTTGTTTGTGAGGGGTGGGGGAAACGCACGGCACTGGTGAAGGCCCAACACCCTCTCACATTATCAATGACTTGCTTCAGTTGTGACTTTCAAGTCTCATGTTAAAACCCGTGACAAATTTAGGTTGTGTATTTTCACATTAGCTACAATATTATTTCATATGCAAATAGTGATAGCCATTGTCACCATGTTAATGTACAGCTATGCTGCTGCTCTGCTTGTGGTTTATTTTCATCACTGTTTTAACACGTCCATAATGATGCAGTTAATGAAAATATATTATATTGTATAGACTACTTCTCTAGAGGACTTTCTCTTCTATTCTTGCCAGTATGTATTGAAGAATATAATGTGATATTGTGATGTTTTTGTTGAGTTGAGATACATTTTTCTTATGATAGGACAATGTCCAGAGGAAGGCGTTACAGCACAGTCTCCTGGGTATTTTGTCTCCATGACGATGAATGATGGAGGTCATTAGAGATGATTGATGGGGGGAGGAGGTCACTGGCTGGAGCCTTCATCACCAATAACAAAAGCAGCGGCATGCATGCACCCTCTCAAATACATCAGCAATCCATTTCAAAGGGGAATGTATGCATGGTCACACATCCAGATGTAAATCTTACACAGGTTGTCTTCTTCGCACGGTCACAGTCATACACATTCTTTGGAGCATCAGGTTTGCTTCAGGGCTAGGTTGACTCTACTCTGCCTAGGAAACAAAGGGAAGCAAAGTCCTTTCTACTGTGGATGTTTCTAGACAGTCCCCACCATAGTGATGTGAAGTGGGAACATGTTGATTTAATAATGCCTGAACTGAATTCTTTGTCAGGAATGGAAACATCATGCACTCCAGCAGAGCAAAGGCCTTGGTTTTTCGTTGGGGCAACACATCAATTATTGAGAGGTCGAATATGGCATTTAGAGCGTGTGTGTTTTGTGTGTGTAAGTGTAAGTGCATTTATTGTGCTTGTGAGATATAAAGAATATCTGCTGATGCATTGTAGGTGTTTTCAATTCCTTTTTCATTTGTTTTCCCAACTTGGCTGAGGTAAAACGCCTAAGTCAATTTGAACAACACATGGATGGAATACATTATTGTTTATGTTTTTTGAAACGTTAGTGACATGTCTGGCTCATAACATGAAAGCACTATGAGAGAACATTTTCCATGCTTCTCCATTCGCTGAGGGACACCTGGAGCAGGCCAACATCCAATCAACGCATGCTTCTCCCTGTGGGATACAGTTTCCGTGGCGACCAGCTCCTTGATGGAGCGACAGCTCTCTCTCTCTTCCGCTGTTTTGGTCCTCGACCCCCTGTCTGTGTTTTAAAGACCTGGAAAAGAAACTGTCAGTAAATTGGTCCCGAACCATGAAAAGCAAACATAAAGCAAGCCTTTTAATAGGCTCGTTCGGTTGGATTTGAATCAAATTGGCCCACACAGGTACATGGGTGCTTGTAGCATGTTATTCATGGTGTCTTTTCTCTGGACCTGATCATCATTGTCCATTGTCTGCCTTTTATTGATTGATTCCTGATTGTCCTTTCGTTCATACTCCAATTCACACTGATTTTAAAACCATGTAATGACTTTTAGTCATTTGAAAATATAAGTACACCCACTGGAATGTTCTCTTTAAATAAATTTGACAAGTGGATATGATCTTTAAACACTACTGACAGATAAAGGTAACCTCATTCAACAAATTACAAAGAAAGATTGCATTCTGCAATAATTAATTTATCAAACGTTTTCGTAGTGCAGAAGAAATAAGTGCACCTCCAGCTTCAACAGTGTCTTTGTCTAAAATGACTTCATATTGCTGTTTCTATCAGTCTATTGCATTGCATTGCGTCTCAACCCTGATCCTGGGCGCCCCCTGCCCTGCATGTTTTAGATATCTTAAACATTTGGAAGGTTATTAACGGCGTTCATGTGTGTTATGAAGTAGAGGACTGTGAGTTTGAGTCTAGTGTGGGCACTGGCAAAACCACACTCAAAAGTCTTGCCACCCCAGGGGTCAGGAGTGTCTGCTATAATATATTCATATTTAATTTAATTGAGTACTGTAGTAGCTTGCAATCATTGCTATGTTATGATTGTCCTGATAGCTAGCAAAAGGGTATTGAACAATGTTGATGTAGCTTGCTATGGACAATTAAATATTTCATTTGCAATAATTCTAAATTAGACATCTCTGGACATCTCTATAACATCAATAAAATGTGATGTGTGGTCATATGTGATTAACAGTTGTTATTGAAATGTTGTTAGTTAAATTGCTACTCTCTAACCTCAGTAGCCAATATTCAGTGTTTGTGTATTTCAAACTGTATAAGGCATTTTCAGGATGCCTTGATTTATGCTTCTGCACTTAATAATAATATAAACATTGTGTCAAAGTAAAATACTGCATTTTTTCCTTCAATTTGTAAGTAGCATATACAGGTGCTGGTCATATAATTAGAATATCATCAAAAAGTTGATTAATTTCAGTAATTCCTTCAAAAAGTGAAACTTGCATAATGTATACAGTCATTCCACACAGACTGATGTATTTCAAGTGTTCATTCCTTTTCATTTTGATGATTATAACTGACAACTAATGAAAACCCCCAAATCAGTATCTCAGAAAATTAGAATATTACTTAAGACCAATACAAAAAAGAGATTTTTAGAAATGTTGACCAACTGAAAGTATGAACATGAAAAGTATGAGCATGTACAGCACTCCATACTTAGTTGGGGACCCTTTTGCCTGAATTACTGCAGCAATGCGGCGTGGCATGGAGTCGATCAGTCTGTGGCACTGCTCAGGTGTTATGAGAGCCCAGTTTACTCTGATAGTGACCTTTAGCTCTTCTGCATTGTTGGGTCTGGCGTATCGCATCTTCCTCTTAACAATACCCCATAGATTTTCTAAAGGGTTCAGGTCAGGCGAGTTTGCGGGCCAAATAAGAACAGGGATACCATGGTCCTTAAACCAGGTACTGGTAGCGTTGGCACTGTTTGCAGGTGCCAAGTTCTGTTGGAAAATGAAATCTGCATCTCCATAAAGTTGATCAGCAGCAGGAAGCATGAAGTGCTCTAAAACGTCCTGGTAGACTGCTGCGTTGACCTTGGACCTCAGTAAACACAGTGGACCAACGTCAGCAGATGACATGGCACCCCAAACCATCACTGACTGTGGAAACTTTACACTGGACTTCAAGCAACGTGGATTCTGTGCCTCTCCTCACTTCCTCCAGACTCTGGGACCTTGATTTCGAAAGGAAATGCACAATTTACTTTCATCAGAGAACATAACTTTGGACCACTCAGCAGCAGTCCAGTCCTTTTTGTCTTTAGCCCCGGCCAGATGCTTCTGACGCTGTGTCTTGTTCAAGAGTGACTTGACACAAGGCTGAAACCCATGTCTTGCATTCGTCTGTGCATGGTGGTTCTTGAAGCACTGACTCCAGCTGCGTTCCACTCTTTGTGAATCTCCCCCACATTTTTGAATGGGTTTTGTTTCACAATCCTCTCCAGGGTGCGGTTATCCCTATTGCTAGTACACCTTTTCTACCACATCTTTTCCTTCGCTTCGCCTCTCTATTCATGTGCTTGGACATAGCTCTGTGAACAGCCGGCCTCTTTAGCAATGACATTTTGTGTCTTGCCCTCCTTGTGCAAGGTGTCAATGTTTGTCTTTTGGACAGCTGTCAAGTCAGCAGTCTTCCCCATGATTGTGTAGCCTACAGAACTAGACTGAGAGACCATTTAAAGGACTTTGCAGGTGTTTTGAGATAATTAGCTGATTAGAGTGTGGCGCCAGGTGTCTTCAATATTGAACCTTTTCACAATATTCAAATTTTCAGAGATACTGATTTTGGAGTTTTCATTAGTTGTCAGTTATAATCATCAAAATTATAAGGAATGAACACTTGAAATATATCAGTCTGTGTGGATTGAATGTATACATTATACAAGTTTCACTTTTTGAATGGAATTACTGAAATAAATTAACTTTTTGATAATATTCTAATTATACGACCAGCACCTGTATAATACTTAGGGAACTCCCAACACTCATAGAGATTTTGCACACTCGAATGACTCATACCAAACTTTGAACACATAAACATTCAAGTGTAGAACATGTATGATTTTTATTAGCAAGACATTATACTGTCTGTTTTCAGTATCTGGATTTCTATAATTGAAGTGGACATAACCCACCCTTGACTTTCAGCTCTCCCTGCTCTTCTACATTTTGATGACTCCCTGCTCATCTACATTTTGACGAGATTGAGATCTGGGCATTGACTTGGCCATTCCATAACCTATTCTGTTGTAGCATTTCTTGGATTGTCCTGATGCAAGACCTATGTTTGGTTTAGTTTCATCTGTTTGAAAGGCAGCCCTACATTTTGTTCCAGAATTCTCTAAAACAATATGGAATTCATGATTGACTCGGTGATAGCAAGTTACACAGGTCTGGAGGCAGTAAAGCAGCACCAAACCATAATGCCGCCACCTCCAATTATCAATAATCTTACTTCTGAGGGACTCAGATCTGTTTTTAAATATTGGCATGATGTGTTAAACAGACCCACATTGTTTAAATCAAACAAAACCATGTTTTTAATCTTTATGGAAGGCTGGAACCAACCAAATCAATTGATATTCTGATAATTTGTCCCTGTGACAATGGCAATCCCTCAATATTTGAGAAATTGCATGGACTGACTATATTCACTGAGTCAGTGATGACAGTTTTGTAACTTGTCTACCAAATATTTTTGCAATGCTAATATTCCTGACCGACTTACATTTCCTGTACTGTATATGCCAGATAACACCCACCTAAATGTCTTCTGGTCATTAGCACTCTTGTGGTTTAAGTAAGTGTCTGGAAAATATTTTATTGACAGAGATTTGGTCATATATCAGGTTCTATGCTGATTACCCATTCAGTAGCAGAGAAGTAGCTTTTTACTCTTTTAATAAAAAATTGCAGAAAATCTATAGTGGCTGACCTTATGTCTCCTGTAGGCACATTTATTCCTTATGATGTACCTATGTGCGCAAATTCAAGACTTTAATTGGCAGAGGTGAAAGACCCTCAGTCCCCTTCACGAGTTTATCATGTGTTGACAATTAGATGTTGGAGGACCGGAGACAACTCACCCTAAGATGATTAGGCTGAACGGAAATACTGCAGAATGGCAGCGGTTTCAGTGTTTCAAGGGCATTGTTATACCATTGATCTTGTTTATTTAAAGTCTCAAACTCCATCTGCAATTGCAACTACATTGATCCATTAAAGTAGATGATGATTTTGATTAGCTCTGTCGCCTAGGTTACATAATATTATCAAAGCCCAAAGTGAAAGAATAATAAAGGTGACCTGTCCTGTACTATTTGAAAATCAGACAGAGAGGTATTCTTGTAATAGGACATCTTGTGTGAGTTCAGATTAGCAGCGCCCTATCTCAGCCTCAGAGCAGGTGGGGAATTGGTTTTGTGTGACACCTACTAGACACACTGACTCTGGTGATAAGGTAACAAGGATTTAAAGATTTCTGTTTGGATCCCCATCAGCTTCTGCAGCCAAAATGTCCCAGAAAACATAGAACATTGTAAAATACAAAACATTAGACTACAAGATATCTAGACAATCCCAGAGGTGTTTTGTCACCTTGTCCGAATGTCTGATGCAGCAATCTGTCAAATAAATGTCTGATTACTTTTCTCCTCGCAGGGCAAGCCGTATGTGTTTGACCGAGTCTTGCCACCCAACACAGCCCAGGAGCAGGTTTACGATGCCTGTGCCAAGCAGATTGTCAAAGGTAAATGCTCTGCCCTACAGTCTCCATCATCCTCCTCAGTATATCAGATCAGCTCATATTTTGAAAGAGTTATATCCGGTGTCTGCGTTTTGTAGATGTGCTGGGCGGGTACAATGGAACCATTTTTGCCTATGGCCAGACCTCATCAGGAAAGACCCACACCATGGAGGTAAGTCCGAAGAACATTTAGATTTTTTGCTGGGATTTGTGACGGAACCAAGAAGATTATTTTGAAAATGAGAGGAGACAGAGGAGCAGATTAGAAGCATGGCAAACTTTTGACCTCGCTGCCTGGCCAGCATCATCTTTGTTTGGTCTTGTGACCAATTGACCGAGCTGGCAGTGACCGGAGCTTAAGCCGTTTCCCTCAGTCATAATCCTAGCGTGATTTCTAAAGCAGGTTTTAGATGATTCAGTGAAGAGCGAGAGAGAGAAAGAGAGAGGATGCATGTAGCCGACTCATTGAGCAGATACATGCGGATTGGAATTATGCAGAAATTATTGAGCCATTTGAGATTTTAGTCGCAGGCACATGTGAAGCTGTATCTGTAACGTGTTATCTTCTTTTAATAGAGGGGTCAGGCAGGCTGTATGCAGACCCAATAAAAAACTACAACAACAGGCTTCACGTTAAGCTTGTGCTAATTGAATACAATTACTGCTTCTCTTCAGAGGGAAACATTCCCAACAGGCATTCTCTCCCGCTCCAGACAGCATGCTAAAATAGCAGAGCCGTGCTACTCCGCCATGATGTGCCTCCATGCCATTACACATACAGTGTAGGCCACATATTCAGCTGCTGCTGTTGCCCTGGAAACAGTCCCGAGCGACTTCAGCAAGTGTAGGGATAAAATCTGAAATCATTTATTCATAATTCACATCCACAGATTTCCTCAGCAGTTGATTGTGCAGGGTGATTATCTTCCATGCTACTGTAGCTCGGCCCGCCTGACAAGAATGTAAAACTATCCTTGGTTTGTGCTCCATAATGCCATTATACGCATCCTTATCCATGTCTACCTAGAATCATGTTAAAGTTTGAATGACAGCTCAGCCCTGAGGCTCATAGTTCCTAGAAGTTTTTGTTGCTTAGTCAATTTCTTTTTTTATTGCTTTTGGGCTGGATGAGAAGGGATTATACTGAATTAAATGGTCGATGGGGATGAGGGGACTGAAGTCATGACATTATGCAGGCTGGCTAAGAAGGGTGTAATAAAAACCTCTCAAGGTCTCATATATATTTCATATCTGTTTGAGGACACAAGCCTTATGAAAACTATGGGGTGAGAAAACAGAGTCAATGATTTTGCCCTGTGAGGATTGCTGTGATGGACCTCTGCCATTTGTTTACGTGGTAGTTAAATGTCCTTTGGGTTGTTTTAAATGGCCACAATTTCAGAGAATAAGGCCTTGCCTTCACAGTTTGATTATTGTTTTAGGTCCCATTTAGCCATTGGGGCTCTTTAAATGGCTGGCAAATCCTAGCGTGTTGGTGTTGTGTGTGTTTTGGGATTTGACCATATGCACGTAACTAAGTTATGAACAATTCTCAGGGTAAGCTCCATGACTCCCATCTGATGGGCATCATTCCTCGCATTGCCAGGGACATCTTTGACCACATCTACTCCATGGATGAAAACCTGGAGTTCCACATCAAGGTAACAGCAAAAGACACACTATGGACTATACTGACAGTCCCGCAGCGATAGTAGGCTAAAGTAATTATGATATATCACTAGATTGGATATGAAATAAAATATCATATCTTATAGCGTTTTATTACAGTCCTAATGTCAGCGACTCAACATGTGAGTGGAGCACCTCCTGCTGTGGCTGAGGGTCAACCCAGTTCTCGTTACGTTGTTTGTGGCAGGACCCACAGAGGCATCGGCTGTGTTGCCAGTTCCGTTGGTCTGGCCTGTATTCACCATATGGCCACAACAGTGACACCTCCAGCTGATGGCTGTATGGGTCCTCGTCATTTCAGTGTAAATGTCACAGCCGAGGAAGCCATAGACTACTGCCTTAGAATAGGGAGGTATTCACTACAACAACCTGGAGAAAATAGGGGATGAAGGATTCAATTGGAAGTTAGAAATGGTTAGATGTCCACATTGTTTCGAAGTGGAGACCGAAAGTGTAGCCTGGTTAATACGCCTACACTTACTGTAAGTGATATGGAGTCTAATGATCATAGATTCAGGACACCTATTTAATGTCACATCTGAATGATGTGGGGAATGTCCCTTTCACTGCACTGGGGCATTGGCGTTTGATCTTCAGACCAGAGTAAAGAGTGCCCCACGGTGGCCCTCAAAAAAACACTTCCAGCAACATCTGGTTTCCAAGTTAAAGACCAGGACTGGCCCTGCTTATCTTCAGAGGCAAGCAAGCAGTGGTATGCACAGTTCAAATCCAATAATAAAATGTTGTTGTTAATGAGCTATTTTTTTATATGCTCTGTAAATGTGCAATCTTTTATCTCTATAGGTCTCCTACTTTGAAATCTACCTCGACAAAATTCGAGACTTACTGGATGGTGAGTTTGGAATTGTTTTTGTTTTGAGAATTTCATATTCTAATATATGACCTGAGAAAAATGCTCTTTCATATTTCATTTTTTCCCCTCCTCTTTTAAGTGTCCAAGACCAACTTGGCGGTGCACGAGGACAAGAACAAGGTGCCCTATGTTAAGGTGGGTGTCCAGTCTATTTGCTAGAGCTTTACTACACTAAGCAGTTCAATTGGTCAGAATATTCTTTTAATCTGTCACCAAGCACATTCAATATTTCTTGTCATTGCATTGCAGTGTTCACGCACATTGTTGTTTTCACACACAGGGCTGTACGGAACGCTTTGTGTCCAGTCCAGAAGAGGTTATGGATGTCATCGATGAGGGAAAGTCCAATCGTCATGTTGCTGTTACAAGTCTGTGCTTCTCTTCCTCCTTATACATTTTTTATTAAAGAACTACCTATTGATATTCACCATTGATGCAGCAAAATACCACACATTCTCTAAGATTGTACTTGCATGCTGTATTGCTATTTATCCATGCAGACATGAATGAGCACAGTTCTCGCAGTCACAGCATCTTCCTGATCAACATTAAGCAGGAGAACGTAGAGACAGAGCTGAAGTTGTCAGGAAAACTTTACCTGGTTGATCTGGCTGGTAGTGAGAAAGTAAGAGTGGTCTTCCTTCTATTCAATCTCTCCTCTCTTTTCCCTCTGCTTATCTCACCTGGTCTTTTCTTCCTCTCTTCCCTCCCTCTTTCTCCATTTAACTGTCACGTATATCGTCATTAAAAGATTCTCCCTACACAGCGTATTTCTTGGGAAACCTAGCGGAATGGTTTTAACTGCTATTCTGATTTGATTGTCCTTGTTTTCAGGTCAGCAAAACTGGGGCAGAGGGCTCTGTGTTGGATGAGGCCAAGAATATCAACAAGTCTCTTTCTGCCCTTGGGAACGTCATATCAGCTCTGGCTGAGGGAACAGTAAGTTGTGCCTTTTTCTTTCTTTTTGTTTTTCTTTCTTTCCCTTTCTACAGCTCTTTCCTAACTTTCAAAAAAGTTAAGAAAGGTATTGCATTCTTAACCATTTCCTAACCTTCTTCCTAATCCTTTTCCTAAAAACGGAAGGATTTCCTTGTGTTTCTTTCATCAATAATGTTTTCGTTTTCATGACATGCCGATCAAAGATGTAAAGTACATTTGATGTACGTGTCATTAGTAAAGTGTCTGTCCTTTTCTCCTCCAATGGTCCGGTAGAAAAGCCACGTCCCCTACAGAGACAGTAAGATGACCCGTATTCTGCAGGACTCTCTGGGGGGGAATTGTAGGACCACCATCATCATCTGCTGCTCGCCGTCTGTCTACAACGAGGCCGAGACCAAGTCCACACTCATGTTCGGTCAAAGGTCAGTATTAAGGACACACACCCACTGTACACATCGTAATGTCCAGGTCAGAGCTTGTACTCCACCGTCCGGGACAGCGTGCATTCTGGTACTGCTGTGGCTCTGGGTCTCTGAGACGTGTGGTGTAAATTTGTCGGAGTGTGGTCTGTGTCTCTTCTAGTCAGCCTGCGAGTGTCATTTAACTACCTGTGTGTTATTATGTGTCCTTGTGTGTCATAATTCAAATAGAGATTTGGATGAGTCTCTACGTTCTACAGCTGCAATGATTAACTGACAACAGCAAGGTTGATAGATAAATCTATTTGGCATTGGTTAATGCGATGTTGCATTTCAGTGTAAAAAACAATTAAGATATATAGTACATATACTACTTTATTAAACTGACATTGATTCCTTTCGTAAACAATTCACTTGCTCATTCAATTTCTAATCTAATCTAAACTAATGTTAATCTGTCCATGTTGCAGAGCTAAAACCATAAAGAATACCGTGTCAGTTAACCAAGAGCTGACTGCTGAGGAGTGGAAGAAGAAGTATGAGAAGGAGAAGGAAAAGACCAAAGGCCTAAAATACATGATCCAGAAACTGGAGACCGAGCTCAAACGCTGGAGAAAAGGTAACAAAGAAAGCAATTAAAGGTCTGAGAGATAGACAGATAAAAAGGAGGCATATAGACAGACTGAGACAGACGACACACAGAGAAACAACAAAGGAGCAATTTTAGAGGCCGGCAGCAGATTACATTTTGAAGTAGTGGACATTTTGAAATACTGTAGAAAGCAGAGCAGCTGTTGCAATTATGGTCAAATGAGACTAGAATGCTGATAAGCTCGTCATAACTTCAGGGCACACATGGAATATTCAAATTAGTATACTCAATTGCGCAAACCCACAGGCATTTATTTTGAGGTGTGATTACACTTTCTGAAGCAGATTTTAGGGCTTGTTTCCATTACGAGTGAGAGAATAAAGCTCTAGATACAGTTGTCTTATCTTAATTTGCATATTAATTTCCATAACTTTTGAATTCACACCAGCATGTTCGAGACGTACAACAGGATTGTGGCCGTCAGTCGCAGGAAAATCTAGTGACAGGCATGTGCGCTGCACAGAACCTAATACTGTTCCCACAGAATCGTCTTTAAAACTCCAGAAGGGCTCTATCGAAAATGTGGCACCCACTAACTTGTAATTAATGGCTTGTCGAGCTATCAATATCGGCAAGTTTACACAAGAAAATTATATTGTGTCTGGGGTCTTGATATGTCTCGGAAAATGTAGCGTAATGTAAACAAGCCATTAGAGAGATGTTTCAGAATATGGATGTGAAGGTCTTTCCCGATATTAGGCACACATTAGGGTGGTTAGGTACCAATATTGTTATTACTGAAACTCTGTCGTGCAGACGGGGTCTCGCGGGTGACACATCTAAGGCACATTCGTAGTGCCAAGCTGTCCACCCAAATCTAGGTTCGAGCTTAGTCCTGCTGTGTGTGGCTGGAGCCTGGTGCAGAAGCTAAAGAGAAAGACATGCTGCAATATTTAGTTCTCCAGAGCCTGTTCTGAGTTATACAAGATAAGGTCATAGACGTATGACGGAAATCATGAAATTAGGGAATGGAAAATAAACACAGAGAGATAAGCAATACAGAGCAAATGAAGGCGGCCCAGGGTTTTATCATCCCTTTTCAGAACCTCTGAACAGACAGGCTTAGCTAATAGAGTGGGAGGGGGATGAGAATAGGATGTTTTCCAAAACCACTCATCCTTTCACTCATTATTCGCTTCCAGTTCAGTTATTTACTTACAGCTTAGTACTCCATTGCAACTTTGTTTTAAAACCCTTGTCAGAATATATGCACTGGTTAATAACATTGGGGGTTTTAGGAAACAGGCAATTTGTCATCTGTTTGAGTTGTGTTCTGTTTTGACTGACCCGAATCGAGACTTTAAATCAAACAAACAGCCTTATTTATTCTTTTTTGTTTTTCAACAACAGCTTGTTCATCATTAAATGCATTCGGATGCTCTTTTTTCAACTTCCCGCGGCAACCTGTGGTACATTGCCTACTGATGTACTTTTGTATTCATTCATGAGATGCAGACTGTGATAGCTATAAATGAAACGTACATTTCTCTAATTTGCACTGCAAAATAATGCAAGCCACAGCTCATTAACAAATGGTGTACACCGTTTTTATGGAGTCGGAATATCTTGGTATTCCAGCTTTGACCCCCACCAGTGGAGTGTTTAACTGGCGTTGTGGACTGGCTGTTTCCACGGTTACCTATCATTTCTGATTGAAAGTGTCTCTCGGTGGGAGCTCCGACTAAGATAACCCATTCAGATCCCTCATTCCACTGTCGATTGGCCCCAGCTACAAACGCCCAGACGGTCCTTGAAGATGCCGCCGTGCTGACAGACTAATCATAACTCTACCTCCCCCTCCTCCTATCTCTGGCTTTCTCTTGTCTCCCTGCCTCATCTCGGGGTCTGCTGGAGAGTCCCCCCCCCCCGAACTCAGACTCGTCCCCCCGTTCCCTTCCTGCTGTGAGAGGATTATCTCTGGGTGTGGTTGTGTTCTGTTGGTCAGCACCGTCGGGGGCTAAGCTGCTCGCCTGGGGTCTGACGGCGGGTAACAGCCTCATCGCCTCTCGCGTTTTTCCCGTCCCATGTCCGCTGTGGAGACCGCTCTGTCAGGGGTGGGTGCTGGACCTCGTTGTGGATGTGGATAGATTTCATTTGTATTCATTTAACCAGGGAAGTCACATTAGTAAAGACCCGGCAAGGGGTACAAGGCCTACGGTGGGGAAGTCTAATAAGAATGTACTAAACAGACAACACGAACGGAAATCCTCAACAACAGCACAAATACAACAGCAAACAACCAGCAGTGTGTGCGTGTGTGTGCAGGCATGTGCAGCGCGTTTAGATGTGTGTAGTAACACAGTATGCTTCATACAAAACAACACGACTTTTGAAAACGGGTGACTAGAAACATCTAAATGTCTCTAGAACATGTTCACTATTTTACTCCTCTGGGGAAAAGCAGGTCCTTGAGTTTTAGGCCGGCAAGGAAGGAATGCCAGGAGCAGGTAGCGGAGTAATTACATGACTATAGTCACAAATATACAGTAGATGCTGTTCTCATTCAAACTAAGCACACTTCTCTTCCATTTGCTTTGTGCAACTACTCCCATTGATGTCCTGAATGTAATTAGGATGTGCAGGCCCAGTTACTGAGCTACGTGCTTCGAAGGCCCATCAGTCCAACCCCTCCATCCTTCCAGGTGAGGCGGTTCCGGTGACTGAGCAGCTGAGCAGTAAGGAGAAGAAGAGCACCAGTGATGCCACGGCGACGCTCATGATCGACACAATGGCCCCGCCCCTAGTCCCTCTCCTGGAGGAGGAGAAGAGCCGATACGAGGAGCTCATCACTGACTTGTACCAACAGCTGGATGACAAGGTGGGCGCCACTGGCCAGGCTGGACTATCCGCAGATCCCCATAATTCCCAGGGCACACGAATGCAGCACCGTTACTCATCCGGGGAGGGTGTCCTGGTCAGATATGACTCAATAGGGATGAGTTGTGCTGGATGTCTAGAAAGGGCTGTGGTTGATTAAGCTGGGACAGCTTTGTATGACTAATGAACTACAAGATGGCTCTAATCATATGCAAATGCTATACAATCACATACATGCATCATTCTGCGGCATTATGTTAAGTTTGACTTAATCACCCAGCCATTTACATAATGAGGGGTGATTAGGCTAAGTCATAAGTGTCTGGCCTATTAACTGTAGGGAAAATAAACAGATTGGCCTGTATACCTCTCGCTGTGCCACCAGCATAGTGCTACATTTGCTAGGGGTCACCTTTAAGGTGGACTCCACAAACGCAATCAATCCAAACGTGAAAGCATGATTTCATTATTGAAAGACACCTCGTTATTTTTTTCCTCCTGTCTCAGGACGATGAGATCAACCAACACAGTCAGCTGGCAGAGAAGTTCAAGGATCAGATGATGGATCAAGACGAGGTGATCTCATCCAGCCCTTCCCAACACATCTACATTACATAGACTCTCAGACTGACGCGGTATAACTTGATCAGAATTTAGGAATTTGCTCAAATGAATGTGTCGTGCGAAGGTGCACGCTTCACGCTCGTCGAGGGCACGACGTCTGCTTGTATTTAGCGCCATCTAGCGGTGGAGTGTGGAGTGTTGGAGTGTTAGAACATCTGGTAGGGATTTTTGTTGTGTACAGTGCACACAACGTTCTGTAGAACTAGTAAGTCGGTGTCAGCTTCACGCCTAATAAGTGTGTTATTTTTCGAATGGCTTTTAAAGCGGCAATTACCTGAAAAGAGCTGCAGTTACAGAAAGTGATTTGAATGACAAAGGCATTTCCATGGTAACACGTCTATCATGCTCTTGGCAAATATTCAAGGGTTTGACAGGTAATTCTGTCATCTTGTGCTCCTGTAAATTGCATTAGTGCTTTTGTTATTTGGATGTGGAGTTAGAATACTTCTTATACCAGTGGCTAAAATATTCTGACGTTCTAGAGGTATATTGGAAAGTATGTGTGTGTCTCTGTGTGGGTGTGTCTCTGTGTGTGTGTGTGTGTTATTTTCTTGCTTTCCCTTCCCTGCAGCTGCTGGCCTCAACCCGTAGGGACTCTGAAAAACTGCAAGAGGATCTGTCCCGCCTGCAGAGGGAGAATGAGGTGGCCAAGGAGGAGGTGAAGGAGGTGCTTCAGGCCCTGGAGGAGTTGGCTGTTAACTATGACCACAAAAGCCAGGAAGTGGAGAATAAGAACCGCTTTAACCACCAGCTCAGTGAGGAACTCAACCAGAAGAGCGTGAGTCACCCTGGGACGTGTCCCCGGGGCAGCGACTCACACTGATCTCATATATTAATACAATATGGCTTTAACCTAGCCAGATGTCCCTGGAGATGTCACCTGGGTGTGTGTGTGTTTCAGACCACTCTGGAAGGGGTGCAGAGGGAGCTGTGCTCTCTGCAGGAGCTCAGCAGTCACCACAAGAAGAGAGCGGCAGAGATCCTCAGTCTTCTGCTCCGAGACCTCAGCGAGATCGGCAGCGTTATTGGCACCAGCGATCTCAAGGCAGTAAGAACACACAATATAACGATATCATGGGTTGCACTCGCCCAAAACGCGAACCGTCAGTCCCGATGTCTTTCTGCTCGATCAGATGACCGAGGTGAACGAGGTCATCGAGGAGGAGTTCACCATGGCACGTCTGTACATCAGCAAGATGAAGTCAGAGGTCAAGTCTCTGGTGAACCGCAGCAGGCACCTGGAAAGCTCCCTGACTGACACCTCCTGCAAGATGCGTGCCAGTGAGAAGGAGCTGGCCTCCTGTCAGTTACTCATCTCTCAGGTAACCAGGAAGTGGATGTCATTGTCTTTATATCTGAAAAAAGGATAATAAAAGGAACTCCATTCATTGTAAAAGTTCTACTCTTTCTTCAGGTTCACTGTTCTGATTCTTGAACTTGGTTAGAAAGTAAGGTGGTGTCTGTACTCGCCCTGATACTAACCTCTTCCTGCCAGCTTATTTCTTTGTGTGTGTGTTCTCCATGCAGCTCCAGGCTAAGATCAAGTCTCTGACAGACTATATGCAGAACATTGAGCAGAAGAAGCGACAGCTGGAGGAGAGCCAGGACTCTCTAATGGAGGAGCTCCATGCGCTACGTGCACAGGGTGAGACGCAGACAACCAAGCGCTAGCACGAGAAAACAAACAGTAGATTCGACAAAACAAACTAATATCTTGGGTTTTGTCCCTTGCAGAGAAAATGAAAGAGGTGCATGTGATGGATAAGCAGAAGGAGCACCTGACCAAACTGCAGGATGCCGTGGAGATGAAGGTTAAGCTGTCTCTCATGCTCCCTCCCATCCCCCCACTAAATTGTCAGATTCCTGTGAAAGGTGAATCAATTGAATTCGAACTTTGACCCTGTGTTTTACGTCCACACCCTGTAGAAGACGCTGGAGGAGCAAATGGAAAACCACAGAGAGGTCCATCAGAAGCAACTATCTCGCCTGCGTGATGAGATTGACCACAAGCAGAGGATCTTGGATGAGCTCAAAGAGTAAGAAACATTGGATTTGGTTGGGCTGCATTGCTTTTTCCATCCCATTTCAGCCGGCATAAAGTACCAGGGTATACTGTAGAAACTGTATAAGGATTATAGCTGGACTGTACACTGACCAGTGTGCTCTTCCAACAGTCTAAACCAGGGCCTACAGCTGGAACACAGGAAGATGCAGTCTGACTATGACAAACTAAAGGCTGAGGAACAGGAGAAGGAAGAGAAGCTGCAGAAGCTTGTGTGAGTCCCGTGGTTTGCAACATTATCTACCATAGTGCTGCTATTCTTTTAATTTCTCTACTATCTAATCTACCTCAAAGCCATTCTTCTGTTAACATCCGTACTACATTATGAACCACAGCACTGCTGTTTTTCTGTTAATGTCTGTAATACATTATCTACCACAGCGCTGCTCTGTTGTTCTGTGCATTGCGGTACTAAATTATCCACAATTGTGCCTCCTCGTTCTTCCGGTCATGTGTGTACTACATTACCTAACACAGCACTGCTCCATTCTTCTGTTCATGTGTGTACTACTTTATCTACTACAGCACTGCTCTGTTCTTCTGTTCATGTCTGTATTGCATTATCTACCATAGCGCTGCTCTGTTCTTCCATTCATGTCGGTATTACATTATCTACCACAGCGCTGCTCTGTTCTTCCATTCATGTCTGTATTACATTATCTACCACAGCGCTGCTCTGTTCTTCCGTTCATGTCTGTATTACATTATCTACCACATCGCTGCTCTGTTCTTCCATTCATGCATGTATTACATTATCCACCACAACGCTGCTCTGTTCTTCTATTCATGCATGTATTACATTATCCACCACAACGCTGCTCTGTTCTTCTATTCATGCATGTATTACATTATCTACCACAGCGCTGCTCTGTTCTTCCATTCATGCATGTACCGGCCTTATAACATGATGTTAATGGTAAAACCCGGAACACTGTGTGGTCTCTCTACTGTAGCTTAACACACGAGAAGAGAGAGCAGGCCAAGGAGGACCTGAAGGGTCTGGAGGAAACTGTGGTGAGTGGATGCGGTCCCGTGACTGTTGTGTTTTACACACCTCAGCGGCTGGTTGGCGTTTAACTAATTGACAATGTGAGCCTGTCCCTTCCACTAGGCAAAGGAACTACAGACACTACACAACCTACGCAGGCTCTTCATCCAAGAGCTCAACGCACGTGTCGGTTTGGTAAGTACTAGAAGGACAGGCTGAGTCGCTCCTTGCCCCTCAGACGGAATGTTGTCAATAGCATACAGTCACATCTGCTGCCGTTATTGGCGTACTGTACGCCTTATCATACCCTCCTTGGGCTGAGAACGAACAGGGGTGTTGCCAGTATTTGTGTGAGCGTTATCAGTGTTGAAGGCCTGGAAAAGCAATGCTCCAAACCAGAGACATTTGGGAAGCGCTTTCCCACGCTAGGTAGCATGTAATGGAATCAACCACAGGGGTGTGTCCTTGCAGAGATGAGACCAGAGGCATTACTCTGGTCCACAGCATTAAACATTTAGTGTGTAATACTGTTATTCATTAAAAGGCAGTTGGTAGTAGTTGTTACTGTGTTAATGGGTCGTTGTTTCCTTGATGAGGGTGAATTCCAAATGAGCAGGTGGGCATTTATTCATTATGTACAGGAAACCATTTTGAAGGAGGTTGTTAATGGCCTATGCTCCACCACAAATGTGCCTAGGTTATTTTGTGAAGTATCTTTTTGTGTCCAATCAGAGTGGGGAGATGGAAAATGATGAAGCTGGGGGGAGCCTGGCTCAGAGACAGAGGATCACCTTCCTGGAGAACAACCTGGAGCAGCTCACCAAGGTCCACAAACAAGTAAGGCACACACACACATACACACACACACACACAACTGTATTATTTAAATAATTCAAAGGTTGTTATGCATTGACACTCAAGGCTACAGCACTTCACTTCTGCCTATGAGCACAGGAATTGAGCAGTGTTTTTGCTAGCCTCTTAGCGTTTGTTTAATGTAGGCCTACGGTCTCGAGGCCACGTACAACAGGCATCTACAAAGGCAATGTGAACGTGTCCTAAGCATCCGAAAATCAACAATGCAAACATGCACTGATAGCCAAGGCTAAGACCAATAACTCAATCACTGTTATTCTCTGAGTGGTGTGGACTTTAGAAGGACAAGACATTGAGCTACACTTTGCCCGCATTGAGCTACATGAATAAAATGTGTTCAGTCAAAATACAAATGAATATCTTCATTCAATTGCATAAAAGATATCCTTTGCTTAGTCTAATTCTATGAGTCCGGTGGTTATCAGATGGACAAGAAATTGAGCTAGGTTTCATAACATTTGTTAACTCAGCAAACCCTGAACAATGTTATTTGGATTGAAATAGCTTGTTGAGTTGATTTACAAATACAGTGGGGAGAACAAGTATTTGATACACTGCTGATTTTGCAGGTTTTCCTACTTACAAAGCATGTAGAGGTCTGTTTTACCATAGGTACACTTCAACTATGAGAGGCGGAATCTAAAACAATAATCCAGAAAATAACATTGTATGATTTTTTAAATAATTAATTTGCATTTTATTGCATGACATAGGTATTTGATCACCTACCAACCAGTAAGAATTCCGGCTCTCATAAACCTGTTAGTTTTCCTTTAAGAAGCCCTCCTGTTCTCCACTCATTACCTGTATTAACTGCAAGTGTTTGAACTCGTTACCTGTACAAAAGACACCTGTCCACACACTCAATCAAACAGACTCCAACCTTTCCACAATGGTCGAGACCAGAGAGCTGTGTAAGGACATCAGGGATACAATTGTAGACCTGCATAAGGCTGGGATGGGCTACAGGACAATAGGCAAGCACCTCGGTGAGAAGGCAGCAACTGTTGGCGCAATTATTAGAAAATGGAAGAAGTTCAAGATGACAGTCAATCTCCATCGGTCTGGGGCTCCATGCAAGATCTCACCTCGTTGGGCATCAATGATCATGAGGAAGATGAGGGATCAGCCCAGAACTACACGACAGGACCTGGTTAATGACCTGAAGAGAGCTGGGACCACAGTCTCAAAGAAAACCATTAGTAACACACTAAGCTATCATGGATTAAAATACTGCAGCGCACGCAAGGTCCCCCTGCTCAAGCCAGCGCAGGTCCAGGCCCGTCTGAAGTTTGCCAATGACCATCTGGACGATCCAGAGGAGGAATGGGAGAAGGTCATGTGGTCCGATGAGCTTTTTGGTCTAAACTCCACTCGCCGTGTTTGGATGAAGAAGAAGGATAAGTACAACCCCAAGAACACCATCCCATCCGTGAAGCATGGAGGTGGAAACAACATTCTTTGGGGATGCTTTTCAGCAAAGGGGACAGGACGACTGCACCGTATTGAGGGGAGGATGGATGGGGCCATGTATCGCAAGATCTTGGCCAACAACCTCCTTCCCTGAGTAAGAGCATCGAAGATGGGTCGTGGCTGGGTCTTCCAGCAAGACAACGACCCGAAACACACAGGCAGGGCAACTAAGGAGTGGCTCTGTAAGAAGCATCTCAAGGTCCTGGAGTGGCCTAGCCAGTCTCCAGACCTGAACCCAATAGAAAATCTTTGGAGGGAGCTGAAAGTCCTTATTGCCCAGCGACAGCCCGAAACCTGAAGGATCTGGAGAAGGTCCGTATGGAGGAGTGGGCCAAAATCCCTGCTGCAGTGTGTGCAAACCTGGTCAAGAACTACCTATGTCATGCAATAAAATGCAAATTAATTATTAAAAAAATCAAACAGTGTGATTTTCTGGATTTCTGTTTAAGATTCCATCTCTCTCAGTTGAAGTGTACCTATGATAAAAATTACAGACCTCTACATGCTTTGTAAGTAGTAAAACCTGCAAAATCAGTAAATCATATACTTGTTCTCCCCACTGTATATATTTGTTCAAAACTTTACCCAGAATTTACACATCTTGCACGTTATTGAGATGACTGTTCGAGGTTAGATGATTTTGGTGTTCTCAATAATCACTATCTGAATACTGGTTCCATGTTTTATTGTAAGGTGGCCAGCTGCAATGGGACTGTACAGTTGCTCAAATGGCATGGAGGTGAATTTAACATCAACTGGTTTCCTAGAATCCACTGTTGTTGTTTTTACCGTGCCAGCACACGCACACACACACATACACACACACACCAAAGCATTACATCCTCCCCCTTTCTCTCCAGTTGGTGTGTGATAATGCTGACCTTCGCTGTGAGCTGCCCAAGATGGAGAAGCGCTTACGGGCTACAGCTGAGAGGGTTAAGGCATTGGAAGCGGCCCTAAGGGAGGCCAAGGAGAGCGCTATGAGGGACCGCAAACGCTACCAGCAGGAGGTTGACCGCATCAAAGAGGCAGTGTGCTCCAAGAGCGCATCCAGGAGGGGCCACTCTGCTCAGATAGGTGAGAGACGATGGCACACGGCAGATGATGTGGGGAGCACTGGCGAAACCCCTGGGGTGGCAAGGAATGGAAGCAGCCACCACAGATGTATGGAGTGTCTGCTATATATATATTCATATTTAATCGTATTGAATACTATTATATTTTTCTACTTTCGTTGTGGATCTCTATGGTAACCCGTTCCAATATCTGAGTCCCCCCTTCCCGTAAAATGGTTGAGTCTCGTAGTCTGCCTGCTCCTGTCAGAGTGCCCCTCTCTCTTCCAGTGAAAACACCAGCCGTTGGTCCATGGTTCTCTTAGGAGCTGAGCGGTTAGAATCGCACAAGGCTAGCCTAGCAGTAATGAAAGGAGGTACTGCTGCACATGTTCACTAAATATACGATACAAAATGTAATCTTAGAATCTTGCATTAGCAGCAGCCATTTATAAGTTTAGATATTTCTGATTTGGTCTATTCGCTAAAGTAATGCAAATGTCAATATTATTGGTAAAGATTTTGAGCAAGCAAATTTGCAAAAAAAGTTTACACACCCCTGTGAAAATGCCAGATGTTTGTGATGTAATAAAATGTGATTAAGATAAATTATGTCAAAACATTTTACACCTTTAATATGACCTATAACATGAACAATTCAATTGAAAAACATACAGAAATCTTTGAGGTGGAAAAATAAAAACTCACAATAATATTGTTGCAGAAATGTGCACACCCTTAACTAATACTTTGTTGAAGCACCTTTTGATTTGATCACAGCACTCAGTCTTTTTGGGTAGGAGTCTATTAGCATGGCACATCTTGACATGAAAATATTTGCCCACTCTTCTTTGCAAAAGCACTCCAAATCTGTCAGATTGCGAGGACATCTCCTGTGCACAGCCCTCTTCAGATCACCCCACAGATGTTCAATTGGATTCAGGTCTGGGCTCTGGCTGGGCCATTCCAAAATGTAAATCTTCTTCTGGTAAAACCATGCTTTTGTGGTTTGGATGTGTGCTTTGGGTCGTTGTCGTGCTGAAATGTGAACATCCTCTTCATCTTCTGCTTTATAATGGACACCTTAAAGGTTTTGTGCAAAAATTGCATTTGGAACTGTTCATAATTCCCTCCCCCCTGACTCAGGCCCTGGTTCCAGCTGAAGAAAAACAGCCCCAAAGCATGATGCTGCCACCACCATGCTTCACTGTGGTTTATGGTGTTCTTTGGGTGATGTGTAGTGTTATATTTGCACCAAACATATCTTTTGGAATTATGCCCAAAACCTTGGTTTCATCAGACCATAACACATTCCCTTATGTTTTGGGAGACTTGATATCTGTTTTTGCAAACTTCAGCAGGCTTGGATGTTTTTCTTTGTAAGAAAAGGCTTCCGTCTTGCCACACTACCCCATTGCCCTTTCATATGGGGAATATGGGAGAATTTTGTTCCATATAGCACACAGCCAGTATTTGTCAGAAATTCCTACATCTCCTTTAATGTTGCTGTAGGCCTCTTGGAAATTCTGAACACAGCCACATCCCCAGTTATAAGTGGGTGTGCACACTTATGCAACCAGGTTATTTGTCTCATTTTTTTACATCACAATAACCTGGCATTCCAAAAGGGTTGTGTAGATTTTTATATGCACTGTAAGGCATTCATTGTCTGGATATATTGATTTATGCTTCTGCACTTGGCAGAATAATATAAACAATGTGTCAATGTAAAATACTGCAACTTTTCCCTCAATTTGTAAGTTGCATATATAATACTTAGGTAACTCCCAACACTCATTTTTGCACACAAGAAAGATTTGTACCAAACTTTGAACACATAAACATCAAAGTGTAGAACATGTATGATATTTATTATCAGTAGCTGGATTTCTATAAATAAAGTGGACTTAACCAACAATAGAATAATATGACACCCTTGAATTTCAATTTGCCACCTTTCTGACACCTCATGTACAATGTTTTAAAAACTCCACTGATGGGGAGAACATGCCCTTACGTGACAACTCACTAGGAGTCATGTATCGGCTTCCAGTGAGTCGTTTTTCTGACCGTATTCAGTGATAATGAATTGGGCCAGTTGGGCCAAATTCAGCTGGCCTACAGTATATCTGTATTCATTGGTCGCGTTCTGTTAGAGGGGAATTGTATGAATGTCTGAATGAATGTCTAACCTCTCCATAGCTAAGCCAATCCGTGCGGGACATCAGCAGCACCACTCAGCCTCGGCGGGACACTCCGTCCGTGGGGGTTCTATCCGTGGGGGCGGGGGGGTGTCTAGCCCTCACCACCACCGTCACCCGGCATCTCCCTCACCCCACCGCCAGCAGCCGCAGCCGCAGCCGCCACGCAACAAGTAAAACCCAGGTTAGTCCAGGACGTGAGTCACTAAGTCACTTTCAGCTGTTGATTTATTCCGATTTGTTCATTTCTGGGAAAAAATGCCGAATACATTTTGGAGGATTCTTTATGATTTAAGAGCTCAGTTTGATGTTCGACAAGTTTATCTGCTTTGTCACTCCTCCAGGAAGCTTAGTGGTGGACTTCTCTCTGAATAGGCTGTATTTGTCTTTCTAAGTGGGCAAAGTCTTATTTCCCAGACTGCTCTATTTTGAACCTTACAGCCATTCCTAACAAGTTATTCACAGCTGGATTGAAACAATACACCTCTTGAAAGCTTGATTCAGACAAATCACATCTTTGAAGAAATGTCTATGGTTGAGCGCTGAGCCCAGCTGTGTCCATTTTGTCTTTTTGTCATGCTTTCAGCAGTAATAAATCACACTGGGCAAATTGGTGTTGGGTTCGGTGTTGTCCCGCTCTGATGCTGTTGGACTGTGAGAAGGTTAATGCTGATCAAGATTACAGCGATTAATGAATTACATTTCAAATACTTTAATTCAGGGTTTAATCAGCAATCGGAAGACTCTTGAGGTTTATACAAAAAGCTTAAGGTCTCACTTAAAGTTAATTCAGACACACATGATTCATTCTAAAAATGGGTACAATATATCTGCATGAAAATCTTCAGAAGACATTACATGCCAAACCTAAGGTTCACCTTTCTTCCACAAGGTGGCAGCACATAGTTAAAAAACAGCTCTTTGTCCCTTTCATGACCTCATGTTACTGGAAATACATCACAAATATTATGTTATTACCTCATACAATACTGTATTTTATACATACTGTATTGTGGCTAGTATTGTGTTCTGTATTGTATTTGCCACAAACAATATATTTATGAGTTTCTCTCTGTTTGTCATAGCAGTATGGGAAGCTGTTTTTTCCAGATGGATCTACAGAACCACTATTATCTCTCTTTTGGACTGGACCACAGTCCCAGACTGTCTGGGACATACCTGTCTCTCTTTCTAACCACTGGGACCAGACCTCTTCTCACCACTCTGCCTTTATTAGAACTTTAGACTCCTCATTCCCAAACAAACACACTCTGTAAGCCAGATATACTTATTAAGGTCTTGTATCCACATGACCAAGAGGAATGAGAGGCTCCTTAAATGCTGAACAAGTGCTTATCTATCTCACTCCTTGAATCTCTTTCAGTCTGCTTCAGTTTCTGGTGTTCTATCTCTGTCTGACTGTTGGTTTGTCAGTCTGTTTTGTTTCTGAGCTTCTTTCTGTATGTTTTTGAGGGCAAGATCTCTTGTGCCCCTTCAGTGTTGTCTAGTGAAACAGTCGGTTTGGAGGTTGATATTAAATATGGCTGTTTGGCTCCGGGTTGGTTCGTTTCTGTTTGAAAACTCTACTCTCAGAAACAATCGAAGGGTTACAGAAGTTGTTAAAGATGAACATGTACAAAATAATGTTAGTATTGCAGTGTTTTAGATCCCACATAGTGGGATTAGTTTATCACATCACTTTAATGGTAGTTGTTAGTCTTTTGAAAGTAGCACTTTATTTTTCTACAGAGTTGTTGATTGTATTATTATTTGCACAACTTTGATGGAATTATCTTCCATTTGTTTTAATATTTTATTTATTCAACATTGATAGTAGTCATTAGCACATTTGCTTTAAGAATTTCACTCACTACTGATGTGACTGGAAGAGTCTAGAGTCAGACTTTAGCAATCAGTTCTATTTACAAGTATTAGAAGCACAAGGGTATCCCATTGTAGACATAAAATTTGATGTATGTATCGAATATGTCTTAATCATAATCAAGCTACAGTACAGTATCAACTGTCTAAGCATTGGTTCATAGAATGTTAAACCAGGACTTTGAATTTCCTGTAAATATTTTATTACCTTTTAGTTTCCAGGGCACTGAATCTTTAAATGTGTGTCACATGCAGGCCAAATCAAAATACAAAAATCAGCTGCTTAGAAATCTAAACAGAGGGACTATACATCTTAGGAGAATATTGAGAAAGAAGTGTGAAGAATTAGAACTAATATACTGAGGTAATTATATCGCTTTACTTTGCAGGATTTTGTTTAGCTGATTTGGACTAGACTGTCTGGCATGCCAGGCTATTTAAGAAAGTCTAATGTCAGGGAGTGCATTTGTTAGAGCATCTTATCAGTAGACAAAAGGTTTCTGGCTCAAATATGACAAAAGTTTCTGGCCTTGATATGACAATGAAAAATCTGTTCTGTCTTTGAGCAAGAAAGTAAAATCTGATTGCACCTGTACGTCTCTCTGTATAATAGCATCTGCAAAATGTTACATTAAGGTACAGAAACTTGAACAAAAGGATCATTGAATACCTATACATTTCTGAAGTTGATATGATTTGTGATTGGTTGATTCCACAACCACAATACTGGTCAGTCAATCAGTCAGTCTTGCAGTGTATGTCTAGTACCAAATGCAGTATAAAACTATTGAGTTTATCAGGGATCTCAAGTCTAGACTTTGGGGGAAAAAAGTTTACAAATGATTAAAGGTTGTGATTGTTATCACATTATCATTAGTCTGTGAAGTGTACTGCCTCCTCCTTTCTCCCCTGTCAACTTGCGTTAATGGTGCTGCTAAGTGATAATCACGAGTGTTTCGTAGATATCTGCTCTCATGTCGCTTCAAGTGCTTTGTTGATATCTGCTCTCTCATATGTACCATATTAAGTGTTTTGTTCATAATGACAGCATTTTTAATCCTAGTTCAAGAAGCCAGAGTTAAGTGTTTTGTTGAACTTTGTGATAAAGTAGAGGGCATATATCAGACATTATGCTGGTGTAAAATGTGTTTGTATTCAGATTTATCTGAACAGGGAATCGCACTCATTCACCTCACATACTGGTGAAAGTAGCTCATCGATTTATGTAGCCTACCTGATTTGAGAATATGAATGAGACGTCATTAAAATACACTATGATGATACTGAATGATGATTGGTGGCATTTGTCAAATTCCAGATCATGACATTTCCTGTTTTTTATTTTTATTTAATCTCTCTAATTTCTTTCTCCCTCTGTCTCTTACTTCTGGAGTGTCTAACCCTGTCTGAACGTGATACAAGAAAAAGGATTATAAGTTATAGCCTAAATCTAGTATTTTCTTTCCTCAGTTACAGGGAAAAAGTATGTTATTCACAAGATGTACTGTATCTCTGTACTGTACCTAATAGGCTATTTACACTGTTGTGTTCGCCAAAATGGTGCTGGCGATGAAGCCTGCATGGTGTAAGAAGCAATTACTTATGTCAATATTAAATCAAATAAAGACAGATTGTTACGCACAATAGCCTCCTTATTTGAACATAATAATTTCGGACCTAGCCCTAAACCTAACGCTTTGTTTCAGAGAGAATCTTATTCTTATGTTTTTCTGCCGGAAATTCTGCAACAATAGTGTAAGATTTACGATTAATCATTTGTGCACGTAGATTTAGATCATTACATGAGCGCACGCATGCTTTCCATATCCACATGTCCTGGACAGGGAAAACTTCACCTGCTCTTCAACCCCGCCCTCCGGTTGGTTCTCCCCGCCTCTTACCCGGTCCTGCTGTGCCTGTCGCCCTGTCAACCGTAGAGAAGAGGCAACATGGGTCATGCAAAGAAGCTGTAAGCGACGGAAAAGATAGTTCTCCCTTTTCAGAAAAGTCAAGGAAAAAACTCAGTTGAACAAAGGCTGCCAGAAGTAAGTAATTGTACGGTTCACAAGGTTTACACTGAATCGATGTTATTTATATTTGTTTGAGGGTCTCACTTCCTCTTTGTCACTGTAGTTTGTTTCGAGATGTTATAAGTTTACAGAAAACCATGTTGACATAATGGGTTATGCAAATATTTACCCCAGTGTTATATTATTGTGAAATAGACGCAGTAGATAGGAGACCGTGCCAAATACTTGTTGTTTAACCTTCTCGGGCGCAAATCGTGTTATCGATGGCTACATTCTAGTCCATTGTCGTGATCTGTTGTGCGTCTAATAGGCAGCTGTTGGAGATATGTTTAACCATCGAACAAAGGCTATTGTATTGGTCCATTGAAAATGTGTGCGGAACACTCATGACCAATCATTTCCAATGGTTGAACCTTAAGAGAAACAATAGCCATATCGTGAGTGTCTACATTGCGACTAGGCTATAGGCAACTTGCTGCTAAGGGATATGATTGTTTTGTCACTTTATAAAATTGTGGTTATTCAATTACGATATTTTTAAAAAGTTTGCGAGAGAAATCTGTAATTCTATAGATTTAGCTTAAAATAATGTATTAATCTGTTTTGTATTTTGTGGTGGCCTGAATCAACCCATACTCTTCATGTCATAGCTATAACAGTTGTGGCACGTGAAGCTGGCCGGTTTGTGTACTGTGGCCCAGGGCTCCACTGCTGACACGTCTTAATCTGTCTCACAGAGCAGTTTTTTGTTTCTTTGTTTGCATTAATTTCTCAAAATGACTGAAGTATTACTCTCTCAACATTAGCCTATTGCTATTACTCATTTATGAAAACATTATCATTTAGCAAGGTTCTTATACCGAGTCACATTTACTGGGCCCCTGTGGGAATCAAACCCTGGTATTGCAAGCTCCTTGTTTTGCCAAGTCTACTACACAAGATCATATGTAAATATACAATAGCAGACATAGCTCTGAAGTCATACAGTAAATGCAATATTTACCCAATCACAATCACTTTACCCCCCAACAAATATTAGCAATTTAAACAGAATGGAATCAAAGCTGCCCATAATGCATGACTCACCAGAGGGTACTTTTGTTGCACTTTGACCAGACAGGTGGCTCTCAGCATGGTTCCATCTACGGCAACTGCAGCCCGGCAGAATACCTCCTCTCATCTAAACTTGTCCAATGTGGTGCTGTGTGTGTGGGAAAAGTTGGGGGCATGTTGCTGGTATTTGTATTATTCCCCCGTTCACCTGTGGGGGGTTTCCCCCATTTTCTATTTTCTATTTCTATTCCTTCTTCAAATTGTCAGCTCCTCTTATCGCTCTTGTCCTTCTTTCCTCTATCTCCCTCCTTCAGTCATTTTCCAGGGTAGTCAAGAGTGAAATCAAGCCCTCCTCCCCTCTAATCATGTTGTCTGTTTGTCTGCTGTCAGGGTCTGTGGTGCTGAGTGAGAGGACCATGGGAGATCATAGGGACATTTTTTGATGTGCTGTTTGAAGTTCTGCCCTGCTCTTAATGAGGGCCTTGGCTGATGATGGCCTTTCAGTCTGGAATAGGCAGAGGAGAATTGATCAATTTCTCTATTTTACTGGTTTATCTATGGGTCTTCTCCAGTAAAACAGAATCTAATAGAAATGGATATGATTCTAACGAGTTTGACAGAGGTTAAAGCACTGCACTGGTTCTACTCTCTCACAGAGATAGTACTTATTTACTGGTTCTACTCTCTCACAGAGATAGTACTTCTTTGATGTTGGGTAACATTTCACCATAGTCTAATGTGCCAGTCGGTTCTTGGCAGTAATCTGTTCTATCTCACATAGTTATTGGTCATAGTTATTGTGTGTTAGTGGCCCAAGAGAAGCATTTTAAGACAGACTTCTGCTAATGGTGTCCATGGATATATTAGCTAACTGTTTTTATTATTGATTCATATCTAACTTTTTCATCTATTTGAGTGGATCAATAATAAGTTTACTACACATAATGAATTAGGCAAAACCAAGCAACAAATTTATAGTTGAGAATAACTTTTTGTCCACTACTTTGCACTGCAATGTAATGTGAATCCAAGAACATGTGGTCCATTTGCAAATCACCAGTTTGTTGCAAATCACCAGTTTGTTCTTCATTAACAAAGACCCAGTTTTGTAAATTTTTGCAGTGCCCTATGTGAGAATCCCGGGCACTGTAGTATGCTGTCAGGATTAAAACTCCTGATCAAAGTAACTCAAGCAGTGACTGAGACCAATGGGCCACTGTTGGGCAATTTGTCCTCTTCTGCATCATATAACTGACTTCAAGGTCGAACCAACTTGATGCATTTACACAGGAATCTGAGAGTGGTCACACACCACCAGTTAACCTTTTTTATTACAGTTGGAAACAGGGGGCCTTGTTCACTTGCCTCTTGATTCAGCTGCCCCTTTTCATTGTGGAGAGAAGGAGATAGTTGGGAGATGGGCAGATGAAGTCAGATTTATAACATTCATTGTATCACTCCACATATACCCCAGCAAGAAATCCACTGTTTTTAAGCATTAATACATCAAAGAAAGCTAGATATTACACTGCTGCTCATTTCAGGTTGTGAGCATTTTCTTTGCGTCAAGACTTGATGGAACCTTCCCAAGTCAATCATCTTAGATGGGTAGTGTTTTCTTCAGACTGCATTTAAGTGAACTTCCCCCCTGCGAGGGTTAGCCTTGGTGAAAAATCAACGCGGTTCCAATAGGAGCAAAATGGAAACACACCATTACCTGATTTTGTCCCGCTGATCAGGAAGAAGCCACATGTGTCGTGAATAACGATGCTTCAGGGCTGACGTAGAGGGTCTATATAAAACAGGTCAGCCCTCAGGTTAAAGTACAACTATATCACAGGTGTTACTGGAGCGTCATGTTAATTATGTCATGCTGCCTACCTACCATTTATTTTCATTGACAAGATGAGGTCAGGATGTCATTTTGTTTACCGAGAGATTGATGGACTTCAGGCTTCCTCTTCATATTTAAACATAGTTGCCACGCTGAAGGGTGTTGAGAAATCCCCAGTCAAATTAAATGCTTATGAGATCATCTACAACCTTTCTCCATTTTAATTTAGTTTTTTTCCCCCCCAACACATGGTGTCAAATGAAACTCTGCCCATGCATGTGCCATTGTTGAAAAGAGGGAGCATCAGTGGTTTTATGGAGGCTAGACTTCTTATTGAAGGGGCAGGTTAAAACCTGTGATCCAGAACCACCAGGAATGGTTGGTTGTACTAATATGGCCTGGCCTGAGGCATCTGCCCTTTCCCTGTGTTATCTCACAAACTGTAGGCTTGACTATGGAGGGTGATGGTCCCATGTCCCTGTCCAGAATTGATGTATGATCCTAAGTCAACCAGGTTACCACTATAACTGATAAGATTAGCCTACAACCACTTGCAGATTGCCATTGGGTTGTATACGAGGAAAACCTGTCGAAACACATAAGGTTATCTTGAATCAACATTTTAAGCTGGATAGGTTAGGGAAAAAGAGATTTGAAAACAAGAGCATTGAATAATGTGGAATTTCCAAAAATATCTTTTATTTGGTTTGTTGGAATAAGTTGTAAATACTTCATAAACTATGTCATGATGAATCATGTATCCACCTTCCAAAATCAGGAGTTCTCTGGTTAGTCATAGAAGAAATGTTGGTGTGAAGAAATGTTGAGTGTCTTGGTGCAAAGTTCACCTCCATACCTATACTACCTGTGAGCATAGTGTTGAGTCTTTTCTGTGAGCTGCCTCTCATGGCTTTGCTCATCTAAATCCTTCAAAACTGCTTGTTCAGATTGCTTCAAAACTAAGCAACCGTGAAAAAGCATCTAATTTCCAACATAAAGCCCCAAAAGCCTACCATTATATCAGATTGCAAAATGCTTTTAAAATTTTTGTCTAGCCTAATCATCAGGAAAATTAGCATTTTTGTCCCACTGATGAAATCGGAAGTGGGACTGTGTAACAGCTTTGTTCTGTTCATTCTTAGGTTCACATGCTATTTCTCTGCTCTACGCTGCAATTTTGGCCAAATTCATGATGAATGGTGCGTCTTACTGTTCAGAACAGACATTTTGAAAAGGACTTTGATAAGCACATGCAAAGACCTTAAAAGTCAATTTACACATGCTTGCATAGCTGTATATGGACAATTCTTTGTTCAACCCAAGCTGCTGCATAGCTCAGTGGTCAGAACAGCTTCTCAGCACCAAAAGCTTGTGAGTTATTGGCCAGGTCAATCTATAATTTGTGTTCAATTTTATTTATTACTCAAGAAGATGTATAGGCACATCCTCAGCAATTAGATTGAGATTAAATGGTCACTAGGTTGCTATGGAGAATTCTCATTATGGTTGAACGCTGTGATGTTTTCATTCTAAGCTATTTAATTTAGTTCTTTAATTTATCACATTGTGGCACCTTGGGTGAATTATGTTTCTTACTGTTCAGAGCTGGCAATTTCAGAATCCATTGGCACACGTTGTTTGTAAATGTTTGTAAATGGGAAATTCACATGCTCCGTCAAGGTGCTGTGCAGAACAGTTGTCAGTACAACTCTTGTGGCCCTCACGTGGCCAGACTGGGTAGGCAGTTCCTGGATGATGAAGGCATTCATTCAATTGACTGGCCCTCACGTTCTACATTCTATGTTAAATTAGAGAAATTACTGTAGGGACCGATTGGGATGTACAACCTCCTCATAAAATTTTGTCTCGACATTTGATCATTTTGTCCCGCATTAACCTCAAGCCAAGTTGGAATATTTAGCTAGATAGAATTGAGGATTGTGTTCAACTAATTAACGTTTCTTCTTAAGTTTACTCCCACCACAAATAGCCTCTATGAGCTGTATGGCTTTTGTCACTGGCCATTTTAACATCTTAGCCACTTATAGGCATACTAGTATCTACTTACTACCTGGAATAATCATAAGAATTGAGCTATTGCTAGTGAAACTGAAGAAAAACTTTACATTGCCAAAGCTATTTCATGTCATTGCACAACAACGTTTGGTTTTCATTTCATTCATGAAAAACATTGATACAATAACTATCAATATAGGTGACGATAACTGACTATTTCGTCATGTGAAAAGATGGGAAAATCATGGAAACCCCTCCTCTTTTACTGCCCTTGTGGTTATGATCAATATTACTCCAAAAAGCATGCATGGATGCATACTTCGAAAATCCACCAGAAATAATTGCGGTATAACCGTAATCAGTTTTATTTTAGGCCTACTATAACGAGGCTACTGAAGCTTGTAGACAGCAAAGTTTTGTCTATCCTGAACAAATCCTAATGCATACTTTGTTCTGCCAGAGGTGTGGATCGAACACCGGTCTCCCACATGGCAGTCTGCGTCTCAAACCACTACGTCAGTCACTCAATCATTCTCGCTTTACGGTCTGGCAAAAATGATATTCCGGTATCCAAATAGATTTTCTGTTACAATCTGGTTCCAAACTTTCACCAAAATTACTTGTTTTACTTCAAATGGCTTTACATCAGATTGGGTGGGAGGTGCCTTTCAAAGTCAGCATTTTCAGTTGTGTGTAATATCACCAGCATCTGGCCAATCAGTGTAATAGAGTAAACATGTAAATAGTTCTCTGTCACATGACCAAATCCAGGCTAATGTCTGAGATTGCCTGTGACGCCTGTTCATATTTACATGGATGGACAGAGAATCATCTACATTCCCCTCACTAATTTCATTGTGGTACTAGCCATTAAATAATTGGTTCCTGTTTTTGAGTTAGTTGCTCCAACATCCCTACCACTGAAGAGTCCTGCAGTGAGCATGGTCTGATTTAATAATTGGCACTACCCCATTAAATAACCTTAACCCACAGGCAGGTCACCGCCACCACCAGGTCTGTTTCTTGGTGACATGAGAACCAGGGAAAAGGGAAGACTATATTCAACCTCACTGAATAAAATGTCTGGGCACCTGTATTCAGTTATCCTGGCCTGAAGCCCAGGGGGGACAACTACAGGAGTTTTAATCTCAACCTGACGAAGCCATGCTGGGATAGGACCCAATCTCTCATCATCACTGCAGATTAGATCTTCAAGGAGCAAGGTCTACAAAGGCAGGTAGGTGGACTGACTAGGTCAGCAGCCCACTGTACTCTGGGTCTACTGAGTTTACTGAAGGTATTGTGTTTTGTTAATTAAAAAACGATAGAAGACCCTCGGCCGTTAAGGAAAAACTGACTAAACTTTAATAAGGATAATCGGCAAGTTGAATGGTCTGATTATACAGCTTATTAACCCAGGGAAAAAATGTGTCATTCCATCCAATTGTGTAGCTTCTCATGTTAACAGATGGTGTTGAGTGAGTCAGTGCCAATGGAAAGTATTTTTAAGTAGGACTGGCAAGCTTTTATGAAGAATCTTAAGTTAATTTGCAAAAGCTTTAATTACTTTGGAATGTTAACCACCAATGTCCTTAAAACCTATGAAACAAGACGAAGAAGTCTAAACAAAGTGCTCCTGTTTAGATTAAGTAACAGAAGGCACATTGAAAAGCGAAGAGAAAGTGTTACTGTCAGAAAGCACAACACCCCAGCTGTAACTCGGTCTATCCATGAAGATTCAATTGGAAAACACCTGCATTTCCAGGGTCACATTTTTTTTCAGACTAAGCATTTGGTCTTTGAAAGGCAGCTTTGTCTTCCTGAGCATTTTTTATAATATATGGAGCTTAAACATACTTGAAATCCCTTTTTGTCATGTTTTTTATTCATTTTAGACCTCTTAAACCTTCTGGGTTTTTCCAGTTTGTATCAGTTTAGATTTAATGGGGTAAATTGGCTTAGACTGGCTATAGCTACGATGTGCTCTAGGTTTCACACATACGATTTTTCTAATGTAGCAGGTAGCTGATGCTGTATGAACTACACAACACACTCTAGACAAGTGAAGTTGTAAGCCATATAAAATCAACTGGACTCTAAGAGCAATAAGCCTGATCCTGTAAATCACATTCATGTTGCAGCTGTCAAAACACAACCATGGACAGATTGTTCATTATCAAGATTTCTCCATCTCCATGTCTCCTACTGTGATTCAGGAGCTGTTAAAGGCGTACCACCTTATATTACAGGCTATTTGTTACTAGTTGATAATGTTGAGGATTAAACTTTGGAGAGTTGATTACACTATTTTGGCCCACATTTTATAATCCTAGAATTCTTCTATGAAATTGTTTTAATTATTCTTCAGGACATATCACCTGCTGCCCATCGTCACTGTATCACAAGCCCATTTGTGTCTGTTGGCTTCACCTGCACAGTGCTTTACGCATGTTACCTGAGACGACTCTCTAGCTCTAGCAACCTGTCTCTGAGGCCTCAGCAGCAAAAGCGTTTTCGATTTCCTGCCAGTTTGGTGTGAAACAAAGACGGACCTTGTTTTGGAATCTGTTCCTTTCCTGGGCCTAGCGGTCTGGAACCTGGGGAGCAGGGTAGGAGTGGCCTGAGTCTGTGTCCCAAGGTGGTGGGGTGGTCAGGGGATGCCGAGGGGCATAATCAGATGGTCAATTTAACTGACCCTGGTCTCTCGCCCCGGTGTAATGATCGGGTCTGGTCTTCTCCCCGGTGTAATGATCGGGTCTGGTCTCTCTCCTCTGTATAATGATCGGCTCTGGTCTCTCTCCCCGGTGTAATGATCGGGTCTGGTCTTCTCCCCGGTGTCATGATCGGGTCTGGTCTCTCCCCTGTGTAATGATCGGGTCTGGTCTCTCCCCTGTGTAATGATCGAATCTGGTCTCTCTCCCCTGTGTAATGATCGGGTCTGGTCTCTCCCCGGTGTAATGATCGGGTCTGGTATTCTCCCCGGTGTAATGATCGGGTCTGGTCTCTCTCTCCTGTGTAATGACTGGGTCTGGACTCTTTCCTCTGTGTAATGACTAGGTCTGGTCTCTTTCCTATTTGTAATGACTGGGTCTGGTCTCTCTCCTCTGTGTAATGACTGGGTCTGGTCTCTTTCCTCTTTGTAATGACTGGGTCTGGTCTCTTTCCTATTTGTAATGACTGGGTCTGGTCTCTTTCCTATTTGTAATGACTGGGTCTGGTCTCTCTCCTCTGTGTAATGACTGGGTCTGGTCTCTTTCCTCTTTGTAATGACTGGGTCTGGTCTCTCTCCTCTGTGTAATGACCGGGTCTGGTCTCTCTCCTCTGTGTAATGACCGGGTCTGGTCTCTCTCCCCTGTGTAATGACTGGGTCTATGACCAGGTGGATTGGTACTCAAGGGGATTGAAGTACTGACTGGGGAAAGGCTGCCAAATGTGTTTACATCAAGCAGTACCTTGGGCACAGGGGAAAAGCATTAAAGCTCAATACCAATTTGATTTGAACTATTGTAATATTTCTGATTCATAGTACACAGTGTTAAATTACTGCAGTAACTTAACCTGTTAAAGGACCAGTGCAATATTTGTGTCTGTACTTTTGTCCCCAACCTATTAAATCATAAGAGGAATAACGTAACTGATTCTGTCTTTCTGTTTGTTTGTTTGTTCGTTTGTTCATGTGTGTCTCACGTGATTTCTCTGGCCCATTTTTTGACAGCTTGGTTGAATTTTATGTCTTCCTGTTGAGAACTAGCATTTTCAACATTACTATGACTGGCACATGCAGAGTCAAAAATTATATTAACATGTGTGTTTGCATGTAGAAAATTGCTAGCCATGCCATGATGCTTCAAATCCCAGTGGTTAAAGTAACTCTGTGCAAGATCTTTGTACACATGCCCACAAAACTGATTGAGATCAATGGTTAGGCTAGGTTAGTGAGAGCCAGGCTGATTTGTCCAACTGGCAACTGTCAGTGTCAATGGAAACAGAACAAAGTCTGGACTGTGGGGTCAAACACCAGTGTTTGTCACTAGTGGAAGTGAGGCGTAAGTAAAAAATATCTAAAAAGTGGGGGACAACGTTCATCAATGGCTTGTTTACATTTTGTTTTGTGTAATAAGGCACTGAATGTTTATTTAACTAAAATAAAATGTGCCCTCCGCAAGTATTTGGACAGTAAGCTTTTCTTCAACCTAATTTCTATCAGATGTATTTGTTTAATCTCCTTTTACATCTGCCGTTGTTACTAAGGGCTTGTATCCAGCATAAAAACACAGAGCAGGCAACAAGAAAGGAATTGAGGCGTGGAACAGTTCCCTAGTAAGGACTGAACCTAGAAAGAAACCTAGAATGGAGCCAAAGGCTGAGGGGTGTCCAGTCCTTATTCACGTGACAGCAATGGCCATTCTTTAACCTCCTAGTGCTTATTTTCAAATCCTATTAGGAGTATAAAGCCAAAATAATGTTTTGATCAGCTATATTTATTCACCTGCTGGTCACCTGAATAAGGACTGGACACCCCTCAGCCTTTGGCTCCATTCTAGGTTTCATTCTAGGTTCAGTCCTTATTCAGGTGACCAGCAGGTGAATAAATATAGCTGATCAAAACATTATTTTGGCTTTATACTCCTAATAGGATTTGAAAATAAGCACTATTAGGTTAAAGAATGGCCATTGCTGTCAAGCTGTCTTGTTCCCATCTACACCGATGGTGAGATAAAATGTGCAAGGAACAACGTGTCTGTTCAAAGGTAGAACATATGAAAATATAGGTAGGTAACTGCATTTTGATATATTGAAATTATTGAAACAAAATGAGTAATGGAGCCGGTTATTGTATTTTTATCTCTTTTTCTTGGGCATCATACAAAATGACAATGTCCCCAGAAAGCACACAGTACACCAATCGTTACCCAAGGGGCGAACAATCGGGATCCTCCACTCTGCCCCACCCCTCGCCTCTAACAACCACGTCAGGACACGATCAGATAACAACCACACATTAACCTCACCAATTTATTAGTTCACTTCTTCCACTACATCACACAGTATACCCAGGTAAAAAGGCCAGGAGCAAGGCATGGCAACTTTAAGTGTTGGTTAGACACTGCACCAACAACCTGCATTCCTTGGGGCTGTGTGTTCAATGAGAGGGGTGTCTGGCACATCAATTAGCCATCTTGCAGGTTCAATGAATGGACTTGCACAGATTTAGTACCATAGTATTCTCCTGCCTTTTAATTCAACTGATGTCATTTTTTGTAGAACAATGTAGTGCATGAAGTTAAACTAAAAAGTAGAAACTATATGTAAGTATAGAATGCACACATGGTATAACCTGTATAGTATTACAGTGCACACATGGTATAATCTGAATAGTATTACAGTGTACACATGGTATAACCTTTATAGTATTACAGTACACACATGGTATAACCTGAATAGTATTACAGTGTACACATGGTATAACCTGAATAGTATTACAGTGCACACATGGTATAATCTGTATAGTATTACAGTGCACACATGGTATAACCTGAATAGCATTACAGTGCACACATGGTATAACCTGTGTAGTATTACAGTGCACACATGGTATAATCTGTATAGTATTACAGTGCACACATGGTATAACCTTTATAGTATTACAGTACACACATGGTATAACCTGAATAGTATTACAGTGCACACTTGGTATAACCTGAATAGTATTACAGTGCGCACTTGGTATAACCTGAATAGTATTACAGTGCACACATGGTATAACCTGTATAGTATTTCAGTGCACATATGGTATAACCTGAATACTATTACAGTGCACACATGGTATAATCTGTATAGTATTACAGTGCACACATGGTATAACTTGTATAGTATTACAGTGCACACATGGTATAACTTGTATAGTATTGCAGTGCACACAGCCCAAAAGTATTCATACCCATGCCAAATTTTGAACCATAGTGAATTTGTATTTGACCAATAGGCTTCCTCTGGCTGGAAATGACATTAACAAGTGAGACATTGTGCTGGAGACAGAAATGTAATGTAACTATTTCTGTTTTTAGCCATGACTTGCAGTTGACTAGAGAACTACTGCTCTTCAGCTGTTCTCAATTTATCAGTGTTTAGAAGGTTCCCATGGTGGAAATTACAAGATGATTTAAAATGGTATAGAAACTTGTATTTTCAAAAAAAAATGCAACAATTTCAAGGGCTATGAATAATATTGGACATGGAATTTTTAGTAAAAATTTGAAAAAACAGAAATAGTTACGTTATACATTATTATCTCGCACAATGTCTTCACGTGTTTTTGTTCCTTGTTTATATCATTTCCAACCAGAAGAAAGCTATTGGTTCCCAAAAACTACTATATCTCCAAATTTGTCATGGGTATGAATACTTTTGGGTTTAACTGTACATGATATTACCTGCATAAATTTCACTGCAGTGACTATTTGACCAATAGTATTCATGTCTGCGTTTTCCATTACATATTTCAATAATATGTTGTTTAAATCTTAAGGGCTGAGAAAGTTGTTAATAATAGAATTATGGCAATATTGGATCAGTAATCTATATTGCCAGATACTCCAATTCAGCATTCGGACTCGGGATCGACAATGAAAATGTGATATCAGTGCATTCCTCATTCAGCATCCTTTATTACACAGATCATGCTGGAGCTGAAAACAAATTAACATCATAGAATGGCTATATAAAATGTTTGCTTAATCTGATAGTTGGTTATTCTTCGTAAGAGTCCCAAGTAGAACACTCAGCTTTTATTTGGCCATTTCAAGGCTTTTATTTGGCCATTCCAGTCCAGGTGGATGGAGGCAAAAACGATAAAATGTGTTTGCCTCCATCCACCTGAATTGGTGTAAACTCTGTCCATGTTTATTAACATTCAAAGCTCTCAGAGAAAGCTGTATAGATGCGATCTTGATTGACATAATCTGATTTAAAAAGATAAGGTTAACATAGATGAAAGTAAACATTCTTCCTAGCTGCATTTTTGACTGACTGACCACCAACCACAGAAATACCATAGATTTCTGAGCAGCCTTTGAGGCCACTTTTGCTTTGCTTCCAGCTATCCTCTAAAGAAGTCCTTTGTCACACTTCACTGGCTTTGTTTGCCATAATCCCCCGTATTCATGTCGTTACTGAAATGGAGGCTGTCATGTGAACCAATGCAGTTTCCCATGGTGGTTGACGACTCTCGATAGTAATTTTAGAGACCAAGCACCTGGGAACGAGAAAAATAGAGCCTTTTAGTTAGAACTGCTAACATATACAACCCAACTGTAATGCCTCTAATCCCTCAACGAGCTGTTCCTCAAATAGTCTTTGAAAGCATTCAGACCCAGGCTAAAGACCTGCCAAAGGGAGGTGAACTTCCGGTCTAGACATGCTAGTCCGCCCACCACAGGAGACACCTCTGCCTCCGTAACCCTCGAATGTCCCTCCATAGTCCGTAGTGCTGATCAGAGGGCTGTCTGTGGATCCTGAGTGCTTTACAACCCGTGGGCCTGCCTGTGCTCTGACTGTCTTGTATTGTCAAAGGAGAGGTTGAACAACCCATGCACACAAAAGGGCAGTAAAGCAGTAAAGCTTGAAGAAAAAGACCCTTGGGTTTTATAGGGGTTAAGCTTGAGGGGTTTATGAGAAACCAGCGCCCGGCCCCTCGGCCACTTCCTGTGGATGTTCCAGACAGTGCAGTATATGAGTGTGAGAGGATGAGAACCGAATTAAGGAGATGGAAAGACTAAACTGGTTCTTGTTTTGTTTAGAGCTGACCACAATAAACCTCATTATTTGGCTATGTTAAAGTGAAGTGTAAAGACAAAAACTCTAAATATAATATAAGATAATGCTCATGTTTGCATGTTGGCATTTTCTTTTCGTTGATACAGGGACAGAATATTTTCCAGAAACTAAGTATGGCCTCCAGCTGGAATTGTATCGAAGATGAGTCTTTGGCATCCCTTTTGAGTTATTGCAATGGGCTCTGTTGCGCTACACACACATACACACAGTAACCCAACCCCTTTCTCTACTTCCTAATGGGGGCTCCTAAAAGCCAGCACATTCTTGTGGGCAGCACTTATCTCTAAGCGTGATGGCTCTACGTGCCAGGAGGGTGCTGAGGGAAGCTCTCTGCCTGCCTGCAGGTCTGCTGCAGCCAGCACCGCTCACGACTGTTTTCCCACCTGCCCACGGAGATGTCTGTATGGCCAGGTGTTTCTCTGTAGGTCTGTGGGAACGGCTCATAGAACATCCTACTTAATACACGTCATTGTTGCTTGTCACCAAGTGTGTAACGTCACAACAGAGATGGGTCTAATAAAGCCTAATAGTTATTATATACGTTGTGTTCAAAATAAACAGAGGCAATAGTGATGGCATCAAGATCCTCTCCTACCTAACACTGACACTTATTCATTGTCCTCCCTTCCATTCAGACGCAGCTAAAAACAAGGACTTGCATTGCCTTCCATGTCCATTCAGGTATGCACACCTTTCAAGGTTTCCCTGAGTACTGACACACAACAGGCCATACTAACACTTATGGCAGGTGTGTCCACTAAATTCCAGTCCACCGACATTCAGTGCATCTCGAGAGGCACCCGTCTTTCTACCCTTCATCGCCATGAACTACAGTCCAACACCCAGCTGCCAAAAACAAAGTTATAAATCTGTCACTTGTATTGGCCCAAGGCTTTTCAAACTGGTATGTAATACTATATAGACAATGGCTAAAACATTTCAGTGTAAATTTGCCATACAAAATTTTTTTTTTGTTGGTATATCGCTCTCTGCTAACTCTGTACCTGAGTCTTCCTCGCTGTCACAGCTGGGCGCCAGTGTAGTAGGATGTCAATGCTTCTCCTCTTCTGTCTGTTTACCTAATAGAGCCACCATAAACAGTTATTACACCATCACTTCATCCCCCTACAGCATAATAAGTGATTTATTTAAGGAAGATAAATATCATTTTTTTCTTTTATCAATTTATGAAATTAAAAGATATTTACATAATTGGTGTTCACACTTTATAATAGGGGAATTTATATTATCAATCTCTATGATTTTAGCTGTTTTTGTTATATATAAAACTAAGAAATATATATAAAACAGTGTGTATATATTTATATTCCAAAAATTCTTGCTGAACTTCCCCTTTTTATTTCAGGTGAATGTTTTTGTTTTTCCAATATGACCTTGCATCAGATAAATCTTATGCTTGCATTTATTTGTTGTTTCATTGTTTATTGCTATAATATCTGCATATCTTATTGAAATCCAGTTTAAATCCTCTTTCTGAACTGAGGAGAGAATGCTTTTCCCCGGAAGGCACACCGTAACATTGTCGTAACATTTAGATTTAGGTTTACCATTCCCAGTTCTCACTAAAATGATCTGCTGTATCTTAATTTAACCAACCAGCCAGTCAGTCAGTGAATCCTTGGCCCTCTTATTTGATGCAGTGTTCCATTCTCATGGTATACAGTACACTGACATACTTGTGCCAAGTGGTATCTTTCAACTTCCTTTCAACTATCCTGTCTCGTGCAACTTCTTATTTATGGCCCCTGCTTGATGTCAACCTTGGAGGCCACCATGCCTGAAAAGCAAACCACGCACCATCATTTTCTTTGACAGTGGAAACCTACAGGCTTACCCTGGGGGGGATTGTATTTATGGGGTGGAAGGTATGGCTGTTTACATTGAAGTGTGTTTTTAGTCTAAGGAGAACCAATAAAACAGAGAAATGCAGAATGTAGTCTAAACAATAAATAGAGGAATCCTTTGGTGGGGACTTGTGTCTACTGCTAGATATGTTTTACAAGTTAGTAAGTCATCAACAAGACTCAACAAGTGTCTCATAAATTCGTAATGTTTTCAGTGTATTGAGTCCAAACTACTTAGACTAAAATACTAAAAGACTATAACTTATGAAATACAATCCTGTTTCCCAAAACGGGATTGTTTTTTTAAATAAAAACCGAATGCAATGATGTGAAAGTAATTTAAACCCTATATGCAATAGAAACTAGTACAAAGACAACATTATAGACAAATGTTTTATTGTTTCTTGCAAAATGTAAGCTCACTTTGAATTTGATGCCAGTAACACGTGCCACAAAAGTTGGGACAGAGGCATTGAAAGCCTGGAAAAGTTGTGTAATGCTAAAAAATAAAGACAATTATACCACACAACTAATTAGGTCAATTGACAACAGGTCAGCAACATGAGTGGGTACTTAAAGATCACTCTAGAGAGGATGGGTCTGCCAGAGGTGAGCATGGGTCTGCCAGAGGTGAGCATGGGTCTGCCAGAGGTGAG
>JACXGJ010002422.1:0-65924 GCA_016801105.1 Esox niger | reverse complement strand
TACACAGATGTGTTTGTACTTTTACAATGCTTCATTATATTTAATTACAAGCAAAGCCCTTGGAACAGTAGTGCTTTGTTCTTGATCTTTTCTCTCATTGCAAAATCACTCAAAATGGGCTATTTGGTTAGCTTAAATATAATTATTTATTAGTCAGTCAGTCAGTCAGTCAGTCAGTCAGTCAATCTAGCTGAATTTTTTTACAATAAACGTTTATGACCCGTTTTATGAACAGTAACATCTTTGCTATTTATAAAAAAAAGTGGCCCATGGTTTGGGTCCTAAACGTTCAGTTCTGTCCTGGGCTCTGGGATTCGTTTAGATGTCCCTGCCTAGAACATACATATGTAGAATCAGATGAGGATGTGGGAAGTGGCAAAATACGCAGTTTCTCTGGTTTTACTATTCATAGGAATGTGTTTGAGTAAAATGAACATTTTTGTTTTATTCTATTAACATCTGAAAAAATTAATCCCAAATTCCATATAAAAATATTGTCATTTAGCGTATTTATTTGTAGAACATAACTGGTCAAAATAACCAAAATAAGATGCATTGTTTTCAGACCTCAAATAATGCAAAGAAAACAAATTCATATTCATTTTTCAACAACAAAATACAAACGTTTTAATTTAGGAAGAATTCAGAAATCAATATTTGGTGGAATAACCCTGATTTCGAATCACCGCTTTCATGAATCTTGGCATGCTCTTCACTAGTCTGTCACATTGCTGTTGGTTGACTTCATGCCACTCCTGGCACAAACATTCAAGTAGTTTGACGTCTTTAATGGCTTGTGACCATCCATCTTCTTGATCAAATTCCAGAGGTTTTCAATGGGGTTCAGGTCTGGAGATTGGGCTGGCCATGACAGGGTCTTGATCTGGTGGTCCTCCATCCACACCTCGATTGACCTGGTTGTGTGGCATGGAGCATTGTCCTGCTGGAAAAACCATTTCTCAGAGTTGGGGAACATTGTCAGAGCAGAAGGAAGCAGGTGTTCTTCCAGGATAAACTTGTACTTGGCTTGATTCATGTGTGCCTCACAAAGACAAATCTGCCCGATTCCAGCCTTGCTGAAGATTTCCCAAGATCATCCCAGATCCTCCAAATTTCACAGTGGGTGATTTCACATATATTCGGGGGGTGACTAATCTTGGTTAAACAGAATGTAATTATGCATTGCGTAATTATTCAGGCATTTGTGTCGATGTTTCATCTCTGCAGTGTGTTAAAAGGAGAGAAATAATTTGACTAGACTGGCTTACACCCCCAAAACAAAACATAAAACTACAGTAGAGCTCCCTTCACACCCTCCCCCTGTGACTTCCTCACCCAGCTGTTCTGTTTCCCTTTGTCTTTGAGAAATTCCTCAGACATTTGTAAGCCCAGATAGGGAGAGGAACCTGTAAAACAGCTCTTACCTGCAGAGAGACACCTTAAGTATAATGCATTCCTTCGCTTGCAAAGTTATTGGCACCCTCGATTAAACAAAAACCTCTTATGGAGTGGTCGGAGTGAAGCTGTTACACCCTCGTTAATACAATGGGATTCAAGTCTAGAGACCGATACGACCATAGCAAATGTTGATTTAGAGGGGTAATAACAAGTTTGGTCATGGATTTTGATTGGTGCTTTGAGTCAGTGATTTGTAGTTAGATCCATTTAAACATATCTCTTCCTAGCAAACACAACCTGTTTTTGGGCCAAATCAAACTGGCCAATAGTAAAGTCCATCATGAATTGACATTACGAATCTCACCAGCATCCGTGGAAGCGAAACAGCGCCACGACATCAAAGGTCCTCCACCGTATTTGACAGAAGTCATTTCCAGCCCATGCAATCAAATTAATATTTTCATGTCACGTGAATCTTCCAATTCGGGTGCCCCTTTTTTTTTTGGGGGGGGGGGGGTAATTTGGGTTGATTCTCCTTTACCTGACACTGCCCCTGCCTCCACCCAAACTACCCCTAAATGGAAGTACATGGGTGGGAGCGTCACGCTCTGCAGATGCTACTCTTCAGCAGAGAGTGGCTATCTTTTTTAATTAAAGGAAGAGAGAATGGAGCAAAATTAAGAGAACTACTGCAAGAGAACATTCTTACATCTGTTATAAAAATCTACAGCTAGACAGGAATTTCCCCTTTTAACAGGGCCAAGACATTGGAGTGGCTTAAGAACATACATTAAGTGTCCTACAGGGGCCCCCGCCTTGTCCTCATTTGAATCCCATTGTGAATCTGTGGCACTATTTTAAAGATCAAAATCCCTCCGACACCATGTGCTGGTACATTCGCACCCCAAAATACTTTTAGCGTCCCAAGGTGGTTCTACTGAACATGTGGGTGGTTGACTATTTCAGTTTTCTATTTTCTCAAATATATTTCCAAACATAAAACCGACGGCAGCTTAAAAAAATATTGATTTTCAGTGTCAATGTTTTAAAATGAAATATCAAACGGAACATTTCAATTGACCATTTAGAATTCAGGAAAATGTGGGTATTGATCAGAGCTTTGAACTCTACAACAAGGCCTTATCCGATCACGAATCATGAAGTTTATGTTCATATTGTAGATTCCTTGTTTTAATGTTCACAACACCAATATGTCACTATTGTTGTGTTAATACTGAGGTCGTTTTTCAGGACTTGTTTACATAGAAACCACATCCCCTCCATTCTACTCTCCAAGGCAGCACAGTTAACAGCTTAAACCACAGCCAGTGAAAACAAATGTGTTTTACACTTTTCTAAACACTTTTGTGGCAAGAACAATTTTGTATTGCATAATTGGTGTTGGTGTACGAGTTGGTTCTTGCGTGTGCACATCCAGTACAGTATGTGCAGTACGCATCTGTGGAGAACTGTGACGTGTGTGCGTGTGTGTGGGGAGGGTACTTTATCACGCCCCACTTATCTATATCTTCCTCTGCATTCTGTTCCACTGCTAGGGTTTTAGGGGAAAATCTAAGGGCGTGGAGACACAGCCGAACAGGGGAAAATAGACGGAGAAACAAAGTCACGATACACACAAAAACAATTTATGAACATGCAAAAAGCAAACTGAGAAATGAGAAACGTCAAATTCAAAATCATAGAGAGCGAGAGAGCACCCGTGGAAGAGAAAAAAAAACAGCACCATATATGGCAAGGACGTTGCCTAGCAACGCAACTGCCTTCAGACCAATTTTCCATGACACACTCGCTGAGCTGTGAATGCGAGATGGCATCGGGCTGCGCTGTGTGTGTGTGTGTGTGTGTGTGTTGATGTGTTTTCAATTCAGCATACGCATAGTGTGAGTAAGCAGGTATTTAATGCACGTCATTGAGCACAGTCTGACAACTGGTTTGGGCACAATTTGAAAGCATGGCCACAGTTCTGTAAACCGATGACCCACAAGGGAGCGAGAGCTATGGCTTAGTAGTGAATTCTGGATGTTTGGGTACATTTCCTAGGGATCACTCTCATTGCACATTTACTCACACAGACACAACATGAGAAAAATGTATTAATAAATGACAATGCAGCAAGACAAAGCAGCTGTGTGTGTTAGTGACATGTAACGTGTTAGAGACATGTATGTAACGTGTTAGAGACATGTATGTAACGTGTTAGAGACATGTATGTAACGTGTTAGAGACATGTAACGTGTTAGAGACATGTAACGTATTTTAGTGTAACACATACGTTCTACTATTTTCTGCATAGCCCCTGTGAGTGGTGACTTCCAGGATTCACCTGATTAATTTTCAGGAAGACGGTCTGAGTTCCCATTGGTCTAAATCCAGGAAAGACATCCTGTTTTTAAACTCTTGTCATTCCAATCATTTTCTATGCTTCAAAGGGTATGTATTGCAAGCAAAAATGTTTACCACTATAAAACACTGGGATGGGTTTTTACAAATATTTACTCAACTTGACTGAGAAGTAATTCTCATTTACAGCAAAGACCACCTAGGAAACAGTTACAGGAAAATGGAAGAGGATGAATTAGTCATTTGGAAGCTGGGGATTATTAGGTGGCTTGTACTTGGAAATGTAGCCAGGACACTGGGGTTAAAACCCTACTCTTACAATAAGACAGTAAGATACAACGCCATGGATCTTTTGTGACAGAAGATTCAGCCTCAGTTTTGACCAAGCTATGCTTATTATTTCCAATAAAATGTAATTCAACAGACATTTTGAACCATTAGCGCTAAGGTAAGGCGTCAATGTTTGCAAATCACAATTGAATGCTATTTAATCAGCTTAGGTGTAATTTTAGTGAATGCAATATGTACATTCCAATCATACATAAATAGCTCAAGCCTACATATTCAGGAGCTGGTGTCTCAAATATTGGACTATTGGCACCATAAAACACAGCAAACGCCCAATTGTCTAGGCTTCTTTTTTTAAGTTTGTGTATGTGGAATATAATTAGATACAGGGACAGAATTTATGAGTAGATCTGACACACTGACAGAGTTATTCTGTTAACAGTGAATTCCTCAGTAGGGCAGATGCGCGCGGTAAATAATAATATATATTCGGAATAAAGAAAGACTAAGTGTCGTCAATACCATGAACAGCACAACCAAGAGTTAAAGTATGCTCCATTTTCAGTGCTCTTGTCAACGTGAGGATTTAGCCCAACCAAGGCCTGTCTAGACAACATTTAAAGACAATTCATTTCCAAGCAGCATAATACTATAGTGCATGTTGTATGCAACTTGATACAGAACGTAAACCTCCAATCAGAAGATCATCCACCATATTTTACGCTCACTTAAAAAAGAAAACAAACACTCACCCACGTGCCCTCGTCCGGACTGCCAAGAGTGTAGCATCTACTCGGGGAGAGACTGTACTCGATGTCGCTGGAGGTGAAGTCATCCTCCGACTCCTCAAATGACGAGGCGGAGGACAAGCAACCCGCTGAGGACGAGTTGGAAAGTTTTCTGTCACCCCGCGTCAATGCCGGGGAACCTCCACAGCCACTATCCGAGCAGGGAGAATCATCGTCAGCGCGTGGGTCCAGGGATGATCCGCCGACTTCAAGTCCTACAGTTCTTGTATCTAGAATGTCCTGAGCCCGAGTGGGACTTGGGTCTCTGGTTATGATCAGCTTTGGGATAGTACCTGGGAAACTTTGGTTACATACTGGACTTTGGATCGGTTCTAGTGGCTGGTTTGCAGAGTTGGTCGAGGGATCCTCCTGATTCTCCGACTCAACTGAACAACAGTGTTGGAAATTTCTTTGGTCAATATCCCTGACACCTTTGGCCTCGCAGGAAACAGTGGTAAAGTTCGATTGGGTCTTTTCGACCTCCGTTTGAGGTATATTATTTGCTATCGATTCCGACAGGCGAGTCGTCAGAGGCTTGTCCAAACGCAAGCTCAGTGATGTCAGGGTCTGTCGCACATTCTCGTCACCAGATGTGAGCCGCTGGACTGAACCATCCGGTGGTACCATTCCTGACAACAAACGGACCTCGGAAGCAACCCCACCCTGTATATTGATTCCGAATGACTTGTTTTCCATTTCCCTTGCCGGGACATTCCAGGCATGATCCTCTCCAGTTGTTTCTGGGCCGCCGTGCTGCGTGATTTCGCTGCCGGTTCCGTCGAGTCTGCTGGCCCGTGTACTCAAGTCCCTCGCATCGAAGGACGCGTCTGCTGCTCTCTCCGTCAAAGCGTCGCCTTTAAAATCCAGAGTATTTTCATAATTAATACCAGATGGGCATTCGGTGACCGATGTTCCGTGGCCCTCCACCTCCGACGCGGTCCGGCCTCTCAATAACTTCACTCGTCCGTCACCACGACTGGTTTCCGAATGCCCAGGTACAATTACCAGCCCTAACTCTGTTTGACTTTGTGAGGTTCCATCGAGCGACGGCAACTGCTTATTTTGTATTAATTTCCCATAAAACCGATCACTCGGTTTCCATTTCGCTTTGCGAGGAGAAGCAGAGTACGTAACGCCAGAGTGCTCTTGACCCATTCTGTAAACGTAGGACCACACATTCCCCGCAAGTCACACCTTCCGAGATAATGGTCGGATGGATTAACCAATGGCTGCTTGCCACGTCATCGACTGTGCAGTCAAGTAGGAGATAGCTAAAACATAGGCTAATGATTTGATATGATAACCTGGTAATCAAAAGAAACTGAAGCTAAGCGTTATAAAAATGGTCATATGCGTCAACAGTGTCTGAGCACGGGATTCAAAGCAATGTGTTAATTAGAAACTAGGCGAAACAAAAACATGCGTTACATATTCCACTCGTTGCCAATGAGCAAGGAAAATAATAGGCACAGGTTGATCAAATATTGGAATGTCCCATATCTGCAAGAAAACAGAAACAAGAAAAATATGTTTAGCCAAAACACTTCACATAGGCTAACCTAGTTTACTGCCTTTCTTATTGTCTTATCTAGACTGTTAGACAATGTTCTTACTAACCTAATCGAGGAAATACTGCCTGAATTAAAACAGAGTGCTGTGTTTACATTATCGCTGTTGTTGTACACTGGAAAGGTCTAAAGATTTGTGCTGCTTTTTGATGCATGTAACACTTGACCCGCTGCAGGTAGCCTACAGACAAAACAGATCCACAGAGGATGCCATCACTCTGGCACTCCACTCCGTACTCTCATCGGGACAAGAGGAAAACATATGTGAGGTGCTGGTCATATAATTAGAATATCATAAAAAAGATGATTTATTTCAGTAATTCCATTCAAAAAGTGAAACTTGCAGAATGTATACAGTCATTCCATACAGACTGATATATTTCAAGTGTTCATTCCTTTTAATTTTGATAATTATAACTGACAACTAATGAAAACCCCCAATCACTATCTCAGAAAATTTGAATATTGTGAAAAGGTTCAATATTGAAGACACCTGGTGCCACACTCTAATCAGCTAATTAACTCAAACCACCTGCATAGGCCTTTAAATGGTCTCTCAGTCTAGATCTGTAGGCTACACAATCATGGGGAAGACTGCTGACTTGACAGCTGTCCAAAAGACGACCATTGACACCTTGCACAAGGAGGGCAAGACACAAAAGGTCATTGCTAAAGAGGCCAGCTGTTCACAGAGCTCTGTGTCCAAGCACATTAATAGAGAGGCGAAGAGAAGGAAAAGATGTGGTAGAAAAAAGTGTACATGCAATAGGAATAACCGCACCCTGGAAAGGATTGTGAAACAAAACCCATTCAAAAATGTGGGGGAGATTCACAAAGAGTGGACTGCAGCTGGAGTCAGTGCTTCAAGAACCACCATGCACAGACGTATGCAAGACATGGTTTTCAGCTGTCGCATTCCTTGTGTCAAGCCACTTTTGAACAAGACACAGCATCAGAAGCATCTCACCTGGGCTAAAGACAAAAAGGACTGGACTGCTGTTGAGTGGTCCATAGTTATGTTCTCTGATGAAGTACATTTTGCATTTCCTTTGGAAATCAAGGTCCCAGAGTCTGGAGGAAGAGAGGAGAGGCACAGAATCCACGTTGCTTGAAGTCCAGTGTAAAGTTTTCACAGTCAGTGAAAGTTTGGGTTGCCATCTACCAGGAAGTTTTAGAGCACTTCATGCTTCCTGCTGCTGACCAACTTTATGGAGATGCAGATTTCATTTTCCAACAGGACTTGGCACCTGCACACAGTGCCAAAGCTACCAGTACCTGGTTTAAGGACCCTGATCTTAATTGCCCAACAAACTCGACTGACCTTAACCCTATAGAAAATCTATGGGTTATTGTGAAGAGGAAGATGCGATACGCCAGACCCAACAATGCAGAAGAGATGAAGGCCACTATCAGAGCAACCTTGGCTCTCATAACACTTGAGCAGTGCCACAGACTGATCAACTACATACCACGCCGCATTGCTGCAGGAATTCAGGCAAAAGGGGCCCCAACAAAGTATTGAGTGCTGTACATGCTCATACTTTTCATGTTCATACTTTTCAGTTGGCCAACATTTCTAAAAATCTTTTTTTTGTATTGGTCTTAAGCAATATTCTAATTTTCTGAGATACTGATTTGGGGATTTTCATTGGTTGTCAGTTATAATCATCAAAATTAAAAGGAATGAACACTTGAAATATATCAGTCTATGTGGAATGACTGTATACATTATGCAAGTTTCACTTTTTGAATGGAATTACTGAAATAAATCAACTTTTTTATGATATTCTAATTATATGACCAGCACCTGTATGTGCAGATGGATTCTGAACTTCCTAATGGGCAGACACCAGGTGGTGTGGATGGGCAACACCACCTCCTCCTCATTGACTCTCAGTACTGGCTCCCCCCAGGGCTGTGTGCTGACTCCGCTCCTGTACTTTCTTTTCACTCACGACTGCCTGGCAATTCTCGTCTCCAACACCATCGTTAAGTTTGCTGACGACATCACCATCATAGGCCTGATCTCTGACAACGACGATTCAGCCTATAGAGACCACGTCCTGGGATGAAAAAGCTTCCTTAACTGTCTTTTGACCAATCAGAACAGCTCTAAAAAAATCTGAAAATCAAAGGTATTGCATATAACAGACCAATAATTCACAACAGTGGAGAGTCTTGTTTTATTCATTATTCATTCTATTCATTTAATAATCGCCAAATCTCGAAATACAGACAGGTGGCATCTGAAAAACTGGGCCCTGGTGATGAAGAGACCTCGTTGGTCTGTTATTTCAGTGCCACTCTGTGGAAAAAGCATTGTGCATACAGATTCTCCTTCACACATTCCCATGTTCAGATCTCATCCAGCTCATGCTGAATAGAGTTCACTCAGAAAGTATTTCCCTCCTTGTGAGTCCCTCCTAGCCTAACAAGCCATGGTTTCTGGAGAGTCTCTATCGATTGACATGACGTGTGTTGGTCCGATTGGGACTTACTGTCCCAAGCCGACCATTGTTTCCTGCCTCTGCATCCCCGATTGTTAGACCTTCTGGTCTGGCTGCCCCCTGAGGGGGTTTCCTTCTTGGACCACGGCTTGCCCTTGAGCAAGGCTCTTGTGCCGGTCTGACTCCCTGACTCTGGTAATTTTCCATTGCTCTTTTTCAGATGCGCTGGCTTTCCTGCCAGACAATCTGGTGGCCATTTCGGTTTGCCATCTGGGAACTGATGGGGCAATGCCTGGTGCCCCCACCTCTGCCGGCCGGCTATGCGCTCCACTCCCGCTTAGGTCCTGTCGCCTGTGCTCGATTCACGATGTGCGACCCAGTTTGAGCCTCATCAGTCTGTGCCTGAGAAGTTCACCCCATCTGGTTGTCTGCGGCTCAGATTGGTGTGGCGGCTGATTGGAGCTCTCCACGCAGCTTTTTGAGATCCTACCACCTCAACCTTTCACATGAATTGTTTTCAGATTAGGAAGATGGAGTATTGTCCCTAAAGTGGCACTGAAGTGACCACCCGGGCCTTATTAGGCATGATTGTATTTGTGGTCAATGTTACGCATGCGCAACAGGTCTTTCCTGTGGAGTGGCACCAGCACCATGTTCCCCAACACTTACGGTCATAACCAATGGTTTCATTAGAAGCGTCAATAGCCAGAATGGGTTTTAGCTACAACCCAATGTTTTCTACTGCCCTCCTGTGTTGCAGCGTTTACAGTACAACATTGACTACTGTTTCCTGGCTTCATAAGACCGACCTAAAGGCGTTTCATTTGTAAAACAAATTGTTGTATTTTTTATGGAACAATAAGCACTGGCAGGCAAAGTGATTTGGGAGTCTCTAAACTTGCCCTGTATAATTGACTACATTGACTCATAGTCATGCTAGTTGGCTGTCTTTTCTAGACAGCAAAGAAGCAGGAGACTAGACAGTCATGTCAAGTCAGGAAAGACTGCTTAGACAGGAAATGAAACATTCTTTGAAATATTTACTCATATAGCACACCCACCCACCAACTGCCCCCCTCCCAAATCAAAACATGCAAAACAGCCTGATTTGACTAATGGTCCAATGTTATAATACATTTGGAATGTGAAACCGCTTCTTAGAGCCAATGATACCATCAAGCATCATAACAAATATTTAGAGTTGCCGACTTTCTCCATGAACTAATATTAAAAACATACCTCTTGGTTGTATTGAAGGGTATTGGTCTGGTTGCTTGATACGGAAACTGTCATTTATATCCTTGCTTGTTAGGCTAGGAAGAAGTCTCTGATGTGATGTGTGTGTGACATGTCTTTACACTGTGTGCCAATATTGTGAGGAAAGAACACAACCTTGGTCTGAAAGAGGAAGAACTTATCAAAACATATGCTCAGGGAACATGGAGTGTTTCAACACACCAGACATTTTATGATACACACACAGGCAAGTATCTCGATATTTTTTCTCTTCTGTTCCTTAGTAATTGAGTCACCCGCCTTGCCGATGCGCGTCACTACCGAGTTTGGCGAAACAGATTTTCTCATCCGCAACTTTGCCTCTTTCGACATGCCGTAGTCCAGGAAATAATCTTTGACCGGCGTGCGTTGACTGACTTTCATAGGTTGACTGAGATCCAGTGAGGTGTTGTGTAAACCGGGTTTAACTCGTGCTGTCAACCGTCAGGGTGTTGTGTAAACCGGGTTTAACTCGTGCTGTCAACCGTTACACCTCTAAAATGCGTCTTCTGAAGGCCGGAATGAGCTTAGGTCAAACTCATTTTAGGAAACCGGGAACCCTAACATTAAATAAGGTATGAAATAAATTCTCACACAGGTCTTGAGAACATGGACACTAGTATGTTGTTACTGAAACACAATCAGTCCTCCCTACAGAACTGCGTTTGATAGCTAATAGCCCAATAGACAAACGTATATATTTTCCAGGTGTTGATGGACAGTTGTAGGTCGTGCTCCTCCGGTATCGTTCCCAACGAAAGAATCCGGAACATCGGAATTTCGGCACACATCGACTCGGGGAAGACTACACTCACTGAGCGCGTCCTCTTCTACACGGGCAGGATAGCAGAAATTCACGAGGTTTGCTAATCCCCCATCAGAATATCTTCGATTTTAGTTATCCAGAGTTGTTTTCCCCCCCGCTTGTTTGTAAGAGGCAGACAGATTAAACTGATCCCTAGTAAAAAAAATGTACGCGTTGTATGCACCGGCGTGGTTTAACCACTTTCCAGGTGAAGGGAAAGGATGGAGTTGGTGCCACGATGGACTCCATGGAACTGGAGAGGCAGAGAGGCATTACCATCCAGTCAGCTGCGACGTACACCATGTATAAAGATCACAACATCAACATCATAGACACACCAGGTATAAAAGGACCAGGTTCAGACCCATGGGTTGACCGATTCACGATGAATACCAGATGAGTGTGGTTGTCCCCAAGACCGTTTGAACATGTGGATTTAATTTTGCTGTGAACTATAACCTAACCCCCCCCCCGATCAGGGCATGTGGATTTCACCATTGAGGTGGAGCGGGCCCTGCGTGTTTTGGACGGGGCGATACTGGTCCTGTGTGCGGTGGGGGGGGTCCAGTGCCAGACCCTGACCGTGAGCAGGCAGATGAAGCGCTACAACGTGCCCTTTCTCACCTTCATCAACAAGCTGGATCGCATGGGAGCCAACCCCAACCGGGCCCTGCAGGCCTTGAGGTGAGAACACGGTCCCGGACCGGTCTGGTTTTCCATTATCTCCTGTCTGTTGCCATTCTGACCCTGCCTGGCGTCCTTTCCTCAGGACCAAGCTCAACCAGAACGCAGCCTTCGTCAACATCCCCATTGGCCTGGAGGGAAACATGAAGGGCATCATAGACCTTGTGGATGAGTGCAGCATGTACTTTGAAGGCCCATTTGGGTGAGATTATGTCATATACCCACACAAAGAACAAAAAGACGGCGACCTGTAAACCTGACATGTCTTTCTCTCCTCTGGGCTCCCTGCAGACAGAAAATCCGGTTGGATGAGATCCCGGCAGAGTTCCGTGCGGAGGCTACAGACAGGAGGCAGGAGATGGTGGAGTGTGTGGCTAACGTTGACGAGACCCTGGGAGAGATGTTTCTTGAGGAGAGGACTCCCACTGTGCCACAGCTCAAGGTGTGGGTGTGGGTGTGTGGGGTCAAATTTCCTGCCTTGACCCTGGGGGTGGTGAACCGTTAACCCCCCTGGCCATTGACCTTTCCCCTCTACAGGCAGCCATACGCAGGGTGACAGTGCAGCGCCTCTTTACTCCAGTGCTGGTCGGAACGGCCCTAAAGAACAAGGGGGTCCAGCCTCTCCTGAACGCAGTGTTGGACTACCTACCCAACCCCACGGAGGTCAACAACTACGCCCTCCTCAACGATGAGTATGTATGCACTCTGGACCTCCATGAAACCGTCACTAGGAGACAGCTGCTTTTTTAGCTCATTGATAGGCCAAGCGCATGGCCTTGGGCTCAGGAAACAAACTGTTACGTTCCATGGTAACCAGTTGTTCCAGTTCCATGGTAACCAGTTGTTCCAGTTCCATGTGAACAAGTTGTTCCAGTTCCATGGTAACCAGTTGTCCCAGTTCCATGTGAACCAGTTGTCCCAGTTCCATGTGAACCAGTGTTCCCAGTTCCATGGTAACCAGTTGTCCCAGTTCCATGGTAACCAGTTGTCCCAGTTCCATGGTAACCAGTTGTCCCAGTTCCATGGTAACCAGTTGTCCCAGTTCCATGGTAACCAGTTGTCCCAGTTCCATGTGAACCAGTTGTCCCAGTTCCATGTGAACCAGTTGTTCCAGTTCCATGCCATTTGTCAATAGGAGCGTTGTGTCACCTGTGTGTCAGGGATTCCAGAGACAGCACTAAGATAATGATGGATCCCACCAGAGACGCCTCACAGCCCTTCGTTGGTCTGGCCTTTAAGCTGGAGGTGAGTCTTCCAACAATTATACATTTGAAGAGCACCAAATAAACATAACTCATTGTCGGACAAATCAACTTTTTTTCCTCTCCCTTCCCATTCACCTTTAGGCGGGTAGGTTCGGTCAGCTGACATACGTCCGTGTCTATCAGGGCTGTCTGAAGAAGAGTGAGTACATCATTAACACGCGTACAGGCAAGAAGGTCCGTGTGCAGAGGCTGGTGCGTCTCCATGCCGATCAGATGGAGGTGAGAGTCAGGAAGTGCATATAAACAGGATGTAAATAACAACAACGTCTGTGTGGTCTTCCTGTTGTTATAGAGAAAACGATAGCACTGTGGTTGGACTTGTGGTATGCTACATACTAGGTTTTCAGATACTTTCTACCACATGATGTCATGTGATCCAATGTTATTTTACGTGATTGAAACTTTCACCTTTTCTTTTAGTAACACACACGTTAGGCTACTCTGACACCAACATACAGTCTGCGGAGATCCATACCAATTGGGCTTTGAAATGAGTGGACACAGATTGTGGTCTTTTTGGAAATTCCAGTGCAAAGACTTGAGTTGGACCGACTTACCGAAATAGTTGTTTGGGAAAATTGCGAAAGGCATTATAGCGGATACCTGTTGTTTTGACAAGCCCAAAAAGACAAATCAGATGTCATATATTTAACGTGTGCTGCCCAGTTGCAGCCACTGCCACTGAAGGTCAAATGCTTATGTGTGCCTGTGTTTCAGTCTGTATGCCATTTAATTTATTTCTGATCGACTGCAGTCATTATTTGACCAATCTTTGATTTTCATCCTGCTGTTACGTGCAATATTAATGAATGCACTGTTGTAATAGATGAGCAAACAATCCAAATATTTGCCAAGCCAGGGATCGATAACCTCACATGGGTTTCAGATTTAGTTAAACATTGCATTGGTTGTCAGACACAGGCTTTTGGTTGAGTAGCCAATAGACCTACTGCTTGAGGGAAGAGCAAAATCTTCCACAGATTAAGATGGCAGCACAAAGTTCTGGTAACAGATTTACAAATTTAACAGAGGATCAGAGGCACTCACCTCAACTCAGTAAACCTTTCTCAATCTTATTGTAACTAAATAGGCCTATTTAAACAAAGATTGGTTTAACATGTCGTCATGCTTGTCAAAACTGTGCTAAAATTTTGTCCAACACGAATTGACCATACATGTCTATTGCTTTAGTCATCATCATTTTGTATTATCTGTCACGCAACCACAGCTTTATGTCCTGCTTTTACTGAGGTCATTTGATTTTTGGTGATTCTGGGCCGACCCAAAATGCGTTGGGAATGATGCCCCGACTGCGCTGGTGACGTCCCTTTAAATACATCAACTTTATCCGTGCGTTTATGTTCTGAGGCTGTTTTCGTTTGGTGTCGTAATGAACTCTCTTGGTCTCTCAGGATGTCGAGGAGGTTTATGCGGGGGACATCTGTGCTCTGTTTGGGATCGACTGTGCCAGCGGTGACACCTTCACCTCGCGGACCAGCGCCAACCTCTCCATGGTATGTCTTTATGACCACGATATGAATTTGATGTTGCCACCTGTCATCGGGTACTGACTTGGGGCTAAAATCCGTTTCTACCACAGGAGTCCATCCATATACCAGAGGCAGTCATATCAATGTCTATCAAGCCCTCTAACAAGGTATGTTTGCTACATAGTGTAATGGAAAATATAGGTCAGCCTGGAGAAGTGTTACAGAATTCAGGAACGTTTTGAGTGCATTCCACAGGCTTGCAGAGATCTTCATAATACCCATTGACTGGGGCATATGAGATTGTACGCCAGGCATGTCTGTGACTATCTCCTTACCTCATTCGTCCTCTTCCCTTCGTGTGGATTAGAATGACATGGATAAGTTCTCTAAAGGCATCAACCGCTTCACCAGAGAAGACCCCACCTTCAGAGTCCACTATGACCCAGAGAGTAAGGAGACCATCATCTCTGGGATGGGAGAGCTGCACCTGGAGATCTACTCACAGGTACTTGTCTCACGTTGATCTGGAGACCTGAACATCTGTCGTCTTGCAGCGGTTTGGGTTTATCGTGTCCTATCATGTTTTGAAGGACGGTGTAATTTGGGTTCTAGACCTCCAGAGTACAGTGAGGGAAGGGAAAGGTATTTAAACACAGCTGATTTTGTACATCTGCCCACAGACAAATAAATAATCAGTCTATAATTTTAATGGTAGGTTTGTTTCAACAGTTAGAGGCAGAATACAAACAAAACATTCCTGAAATAAAACGCATGTCAAAAATGTTATGAATTGATTACGTATTTGATGGCATTTCAGTGCAACACATGAAGCTGGGCTTGTGGTCTTTCTGTATTTAGAGGATGGAGAGGGAGTATAACTGCCCCTGTGTGATGGGCAAACCCAAAGTAGCCTTCAGGGAGACCGTGTCCAGCCCTGTATCGTAAGTAAAACATTGGCCAACACACCGACACACTTACGTTTGACAGTCCCGGAAAGAACAATTTCAACACTAAGCCCAATTGTAACTTCTACCCTTAACCTCTAAAGAGGAAACAGCTTGTTTCAGGTTTTATCGTCGTCGTAGTAAAGATGTTTACAGTGAAACCTCTCATGACAAAAATCATTTTATCCTTTTAATACTTGAATAGAGTATATTTACCAAACAATGTTGACAGAAACATTGCGATCACGTTTTACGAATTGACAGTTAATGTGCTGTATTCTCATGGCTGCAGGTACATCACTGACATATGCTCTGACGCCACCTTGCAACCAGTAGTGGTTAATTACTTAATAATTGCCCAACCTAAACGAGGCTGATATGTAAAGGTGGTCTAAATGGTTTCACCATTCAAAGCCCTAAAAAAGAGAAGTCATAATCATTACGCAGAACTTGGTTAAGGCTGTGATGTTGGTGTGCCCAGTTGTGTCAGTTGATGCTGTCAGTAGCATTCTCACAGCTGCACTTCGGCTGCAGGTCTGTCTGTAGGACTTTAACTCCCTCTGCTGGGGACCAGGTGAACAGCATCTTCCAGTGGATGATTTCCTACACGCACACGCACACGCACACACTTTACTAACCATATGAGGATGCAAGGAAAAAAGGCCTGAATCTAACTTATAGTATATATACTTTACCTAAACCTTTCCAGAATTGGAAGTTTCAACCTAAACCAAACCCCTAACCATGTGCCTTTTTTCCATTGGGACCAGCAGAATTTGTACATTAGGTCACCTGTTCTGTTTTACTATTGTTATGAAGATTTATAATCCACGTCTGTAAAGGAAATCCTGTAAACACACACACACACACACACACACACACACACACGTCCCTTATTGAAAATAAACATGACATCTGAGTTAAGAAGGATTTAGTTACCTGGGAAACCATTTCATGCAGCAGGACATGGTACTGGAATCTCAGCTGGTCCTTCTCAGTTTGCTGTTGAGGTACAGAGAACCAAGGACCAGTGTGTGAGGAGGAGCGACAGAAAGTGTGTGTATATCTCCACGGTTACAGGTCACCTCCCTTGGCAGCTCACCAGCTGTGTAAAGTTGGCCACCTGGGCCATGTTGTAGAGGGTGCTCTGATTGGACTGCTCCAGCATGATGAAACTGGAGGCCACGCCCCCCAGGTTCCAGAAGGGTTCCATGCTGGGCTCCATGTGACCGTAACTGTCTGGTAAAGAGGACACAAATCCATTGTGGTCAGAATGGACAGATGCGGTCAAACCACATATGGAGCACAACGAGACAGTTGTGTGTGTGGTTATGGACATTGTGCTGTGAGTTTGTTTCGGTTCCTACCTGGGATGTTGTTTCCTGACACCAGGTTATTGCTGTCTCGGTATTGCTGGTAGAAGGCTTCCTCCTCAGCCGTGGTGTTGCTTGAAAGCAGCCAATCACACGAGGCTTGAACCTGGGGAGCACCTGCCCCTGGATAGAGCAGCTCCGCAGAGCACGGCCCCGAAACCTGAGGGGTTAAGGTGACGGTTGTTAGAAATCAGCCATGTCGTATAGTGGTAGTAATGATAACTTGCTTACTCTGTTGTCAAGGGAGAGTATTCAATGTTTATTGCAGCATATTGATAGTCTATTATCACATGATGTTACAGGCTCAAACTCTTCCCCACTCTCCTCTGTATCTCTCTTAACTCTCTCAACTCTAATGTGGGGTACAAGCCGGTAAATACGTTGAGGGGCGTATTTACCTAGCAAAGCCAAGACAGTAACCCCCGCACCAAATGGTCTAAGTAAACATTCCTATGATTACCAGAGCACAACCTACAGGGAGAAACTAAACGAATGGTTTCCCTGTTTATCTCAATATCCAGGCACATTCACTTCTAATAAAACGTACATTCATAATGTAGTTAACTGTCAGCTGCTCAGATCCCACAAGGTTAAAGATAGGGGAGGATAGTTGGTGATAATAATGGCATTGTGTTTGAAGAAAGGCACATACATGACAGGGGAGAGAGAGAGAGAGAGAGGAGGAGCTAGCACAGGAGAAACTGCTGTTATCTGTGCATAGGGTCACGGATACGGTCAGTCAGGGTCTTACGTTGCTGATCGTTTCCTGCATTGTAAGTTCCAGCTGAAACTTCCTTCCCTCTGTCACATCCTAAAACAGGCAGGGAGAGAGCAGAAAGGAACCACTTAAGACGCGTGTAAGCAAACAGCAACACTGTTCTCCACCACGCACTGACAACGTCCTGACAACAGAATTATTCCATAGCATTAACATTTGCTAACAGCACATTTTCAGAAGTCTGCTTTGCCCACCTTTCTTCTCTTCGTGGTGACTTTTTATGCACTATGTCATCCACTAGCCATGCTTTTATCCCATAGCCATGTAGTATTGACTGCTCTCCCCACACACCTTTCCACTCTTACCTCTGCACTGGCGTTGTGTACTTTGCCGAGAAACAGCCGTTTGTAGGGTGAGCCGTGGCGGGTGTTCAGGTAGTGTTGGACCACTGTCGCGGCCCGGCGGGCTGGGTAGTAGTTAGGGTTCAGCTCACCGGTTTCCATAATGTTCACGGACTCCACCACCTCGTCTTCCTGGGACAATGAGGGACAAGGAGCAGGGTGAGGGCAGGTTAGTCTTCTCTGATGGGACTTTGACCGCTTTGCGATTGGCTGGGCAGGGACTGCTCATGCCCTGCCCTAGTTCTGGGAGAATTCATCGGAAGAAGGGAGTGGAGAAGAAGATGAGCAACAAGGGAAGACCTGTTATTACTTACCTATGCCTGGAAAAGCGGTGGCTTCCTGTCTTAAGCAAACCTGCTGCTGCCAGACTGTTTGAAGAAAGACACACAGGAGGAGAAAGAACAACGCGTTTCCTACTTCCTTTCAAACCAGGAATTCAGTTTGGACCGCCCCTCTTTAAAGAGACAGGCAACACATTTTCCTTTTGTTACTGTAATGCAAAAGCATGGCAAATGACCATGCTGTGTTAATGTGATTGACAGTTTGGATGACTGTTATCAGATTGTCATTGTAATATAATGGCAATGATAGCCATTTTATAGCAATGATTTTAAGAAATTCTTCAAATGAGGTGCTAATTTTGCATATGGGTGGCAGGTTTGACTTCACTCATAAGAAGCAGTCTGGTGGTTCTGGGCAGTACGGTAAAGTAGTGGGAGTTCTGGAACCTCTGGAGCCGGAGGAATACACCAAAGTGGAGTTTGAAGACCGGACCATCGGAACCAACATTCCTAAACAGTTTGTGCCGGCTGTGGAAAAGGTATGCATGCTTCCCTGCAGTCTGACAATGACAGGCCCCTGAGAAAATGAAACTACCTAAGGAAAACAGTCCGATAGTTTAAGATAGAAATGCTGTGTAAACCGTTTACTTCATACCATGTTTCCCTCGGCAGGGATTCAGAGAGGCCTGTGAGAAAGGGCCTCTCACTGGACACAAAATCTCCGGCATCAGGTTTGTGTTGGAAGATGGCGCTAACCACATGGTGGACTCTAATGAGATTTCCTTCATCCGTGCGGGAGAGGGGGCTCTGAAACAAGGTGGGTGTCCACTGTGGTTCACGCCCTCTGCAGACCTTGTCTGTCCCTCTCAGCTTTTTGACATGTGTATGTCTCCCCCCTTGTCTCCCCCCTGGCAGCCATGGAAAAAGCCAACGTGGCTGTGCTGGAGCCAATCATGTCAGTTGAAATCGTGGCGCCCACTGAATTCCAGGGGACAGTCATCGCCGGGGTCAACCGTCGCCACGGTGTTATCAGCGGTCAGGACGGGGCCGAGGGCTACTTCACCTTGTACGCTGATGTAAGTGCATCTCAGACCTATGACCTCACGCTGTGTACGCCCCTTTAATGTCTGCAAAGACAGGATTGGCTGAACGCCTGTCCAGTCACTGTGTGTTTGATGGCTAATCCCTGCTGCTTCACCCCAGGTCCCCCTGAATGACATGTTTGGTTACGCCACAGAGCTCCGGTCCTGTACGGAGGTAAGGCCCTGGTCAGTGCTGCTCCTGGGGAATGACATGCCCTCAGTCTGTAAGGATTGTCCTGTCAAGTCAGGAATTTTTAATGATGATGATTGGTTTGTGTCTTCCGATTTGACACGACATATTTTCAGTTGTTCAAGGCTGGTTGGCTGGATGTGGTGTGAACCCCTTCTAAAGACGGTGTGTGTGTTGTGTCCAGGGGAAAGGAGAGTATACCATGGATTACAGCAGGTACCAGCCCTGTCTGCCAGGAACCCAAGAGGAGCTCAACAACAAATACCTAGAGTCAACAGGCCAGCTGCCTGCCAAGAAGGGGAAGTGGAAGAACTGAGTGGACAACACAACACACACACAACACACAACACAAACACCCTGTCAGCGTAGCAGAGCTAAAAATGCGTGGTTAGCCCACTCCACAACTAGCATGAAATGGTGTGAACGCGGCCATCGAAGAGGTCACTTTTGGATGTCTCAACCCGTAGAAATCTTGTGTGGGGCAGTAAGACAGTGGGGGAAGAGGTACTCGCTAAGCAGCGGTGGTATGTCCTAAACATAAAGAATGGAATGCTTGACAAACACACTCAAACATACACATGTCTCATTCAACCGCAAACATCCTGGGCTCTGCTTCACCAATGTGGACGTTTTATAGAAGAACAGTATTCACTGGTGAGAGGTAATTCTGCACGGTTTTCCCTTATACTGTTGTCTTAAAGTGTATATTTATTAATGTATCTCCTGCAAACAGCCTTGTGCCACAGCGAAGCAGTTCTTATTCAAATTTGAGACAAGCGCAAAGTTTGGACTTCAACTTGGGTATGTGTATTAACTGGTTTTGTACTATGTACAGCATATGTCCGTAATCAAAACTGATTTATCTAATTAAACCATTTCGGGTGGATTTCTTTCCTTCATTGACATAGCAGATGGATATTTGGTTGATGTGTTAAAATTTTTGTCTGAATTTTATTTGAATGGATCTAATCCAGAAAGGCAATTCCAAAGTTTAGTCAAAGCTATGTTTTCTTGTATAATTTGCACAAAAGACCAGAAATCATTGTCCATATGATGTAGGTCTATGTTTTTGTGCGTCCCCTCTGTGAAAAATCATCCGTAGCATAGTGCTAAGTAATAATTTGCATACCCGGTTGTAAAGGGAGAGTAGATCATTTGTTTATTGCAGCATATTGATAGTCTGTTCCTGAGGTTACCTGTAATGTTGGTTACAAGCTGTTCTATACACTGAGGGGCATGTTTACCCAGCAAAGCCAAGACCGTAACCCCCATGCCAAATGGTCAATGTAAACATTCCTGTGGTTACCAGAGCGCAACCTACAGATAATCTGAACAGAGAGGTTTCTGTAAATCTCATTACCTAGGCACATTCACTTATAATGAAATGTACATACATATTGTAGTTAAGGCTCAGATCCCACACCCCTGGAGTAGAAGATTCAAGGGTGCTGTAGCTAACTTACCCTGGTAGTGGTCTGAATGTCCCAGCCATATCCCACTGTTGGCACTGACCCAGTTCTGGGCATCACAGTTCCCACAGGGTTCCCATGGACCACAGTCAGAGCAACCGGAATGATAAGTAATGTCCAGCACGTATGAAACATGCTAAGATTGGAGAACAGAATACGTGTGCTAGGCAAGACTGTGACGGAGTCCTCTGTGAAAATGCAAGCTGTTAGGGAATGAGTGTCCTGTTACCCAACAGGAAGGATATGGAGGGAGGCCACTGTTCAGACCAGCAGCTGCGTCCGTCTTTTATCCAAACAAACAGCCCTACTGCAGTTCTGGGCCTCAGATGTACATGCATACCTCTGTCAAGCTGAACTAAGAACAAACAGTGTTTTTTATCACATTTGTAGTCTTAAATCAGGTCTTAGTTAAAAATCTAAGCAAAGTCTTTACTGTACATTTTGTAATCCGTTGAGCACAAAATCATGGAACAGTCGACGGAAACCCAAATCGTCAACTGATTGAGGGCTGGATTCAAACTCACACTGAAAATTAAGGTACACAATTGCAATCACAGGCTGTTCCAATTTGCGGGAATTTCATCACAGCCATTTATAATGTGACTCAGTAGTGTGAATGGCCGCCACGTGCCTGTATGCGCTCTAGACAATGTTTGAGCATGCTCCTGATGAGACGGCCGATGGTGTCCTGTGGGGGGATCTCCCAGACCTGGATCAGGGCATCAGTGAGCTCCTGGAAAGTGTGGTGCTACTTAGCGTTGTTGGTTGCACCCATACATAACGTCCCAGAGGTCCTCAGTTGGATTCAGGTCTGGGGAACCTGAATCCAATGGCATCGACACTTTCGTTATACAGGAACTGCGTAGACACTCTGGCCATATGAGGCCGGGCATTGTCCTGCACCAGGAGGGACCCATGGCCCAATGTACCTGCGTGAGGGTTCTGTTGGCTAGCACGTGGCGGTCTGTGTGACCCTCCAAGGATATGCCTCCCCAGACCATCACTGACCCACTGCCATGCTGGATAATGTTCCAGGCAGCGTATCATTCATCACCGAATCTCCAGATTCTTTCACGTCTGCCATACGTGCTCAGTGTGAACCTGCTCCCATCCTCCCATCAACGGAACATTCTCTTTTTGGGGGGTTGTCTAGCTGTTGCCACTCCACTGCACCTGTTGTCACTTTCATTTGCATCAAAACAGTTGACATTGATTCACAGACGTTTATGCTTCCTAACTGGACAGATTGATATCCCTAACGTTTAATTGACTTGGTGTTACACTGTGATGACTACATGTTCCCTATATTTTTGAGCAGTGTATTAACTATCCAGTTAGACCTCTTAACACCGACAATAATTAACAATGCTTTGCATATTGTTTTTGTTTTCCTATGATTTAGTTTGCTTTGTTATACATTTCTTAAACCTTTTGACAACCGTTGCAACTGTTAGTAGCAAATAATTGCCGCCAGGGACACACCGATAATCTACCTGTGCTTCTGGGATTACTGATGTGATGCTCCCATGTAATTTGACCAGCACTGGTAACCATTGCCACAGACCTTGACAACAGGGGTGGATAGGGGTTATAGAATAAAGCCCTTCTCCATGAATGTCCATATCTCATCCTACAAGGGACAGAGTGGGATGTTTTTCTTTTCTACTTTGTTAGTCACAGTTTTATATAAGTCCCTGAATAGGGGATTGCAATGAAAAAAATGGGGTGGAACTTCTAAAATTCAATATATTTTGAATCGCCCTGATCTATGGTATCTACCAGGGTGCTAGAGTTAACCTTGATTAATTAACATTGTCTCATGAAACTACCTCTAACCTCCTTGATTTTGGACACTGAGACATGACATACACAAGATCAGGGGTGTCCAATCCTGGTCCTTGAGAGCTACCATCCAGTAGGTTTTCACTCCAACCCTAATTATGCCCACCGGATGAAAAGCTAAGCCAGGTTAGTGCACAAGATCATTTCAGTAGGGAAGGTGGAAGGCCTTGTTGCCCAAAACCAGAACTATAGCTTTAATGGCAGTTCCTTTTCAAATATATAACCATAGAAGTCATTTCCTGATTCCGTGAATACTAGGGCAACTAAATCTCCAGGATAAATCATTGGATAATGTACAAGAAATTTATGAAATCAAGGAAATGTGATTAAAGGAGGCATACATGGAATACTGAAAGCAAACGTCCAGAGTTGTGGACTAAACATAACGTTATTCTATGCTTCTGCATTACACTTCCTTTTAATTGGTGCACTATACAGTAATCGAGGTTGTCAGTTTTGTTTCTGGATCAGAGGCCCGAAGTGGGAGTGGCAACAGGTTTGCCAGAATTGGTTGACAGTGAAGAATTCAATAATTCTATTTTGTGCTAGAAAACCAAATCTATAAATCAACCTGACCATTAGGCTGTAAACTGGCCCACCGTAAGCCAAGTTGGAGCAGACAAATGTAAAAACGTTGCTGCATTTTTAAAATGATTCCTGCAATTTTACAAACATTTCAAAATTTGACTGATTAAACATTTTGCTGTTTAAAATCATATTTCCATACATTTTGCTATGGGGCTGAGAGATTTTGAATTAAACCAACACAGTCACATTAAATCTTCCCTTCATATGAAACTAAAGGCACTGACATCACAAAATGTAAACAAGTTTATATATAAGATTGACATCCATGAATGCAAGGCTTATAATGAATAACAGAGAGCAGTAGAAATCAATGTTTCAAGCACCACACTCAAGAGAACCAAAGCAAAGAAAAAAAACACTGCATCATTATACAAAACATACAAAGACAAGAAACTTAATAAAACAATTTAATGATTTTTCCTCTTGTTTTATATTAGAACATTATGATTCTACCATAGTTTTTCTTCATATTTAAAATGTCCCATCTTATCGTCAAAACCCATTATCCAACCAATCACACTGAAATTCCAGAAATACAAACAAAAATACAAAACGCCATAACCTGCTGTTCTTGTGGATTTTACGAGAGCATTTGCTTAAGTTGGGAGTAGATTAGTGACTGGAGTTCTCTGACAGAGGTGGTGTTACAGGCAGCAGACATCCTCCAAATAGGACCCTTGTATTCCTCTTATTTCTGTTGGTTTGATGACTGAAAAACACTGGACTGATTTATTGGTATACTGATCCAATCGGTCTTCAACAAAGGACAGTTTTTAAATAGTGTACTGCTCAGCATTGAAATGAGAACTTGAATTACCCCTATAATCCAATCTGTTTGGTTATCTGGGAGTTCTTTTCAAGCAGTCTTTGCCTGGGCTTCAATACAAGTTATATTGAAAAGAGATCAGATTGAGATATTGATCAGAATATCGTAAAAGGGAAGTGATAAAAACATTCGTAGGCTATAAGTGTACATTTAAATATGAATTGCCACACATGACTGCTAATTAAAGCCATTTACATAGCTGACGTTTACTGTAGTTCTGGGTAACACCAAAGCAAAATGTTAAGAGCAGTAAGAGAGGAGGCCAATGCCAACTGTTTACTTACTGTTTTCAATATAACAGTGTCTCCAAATCAAAAGCCACACAGAAAAGCCACATAATGACAATCAACCTATGTAAATAACTCACTTTTAGTGGGCAAACAGACAGGCTAAAAATACATTTCTGGCAAACTGGCAGTTCTGACTTATTTGGTTTGAAATATCACTTGACCGGTCCTCTTCATTCAAAATCTAGTCAAATTTGTAATGCTCAACGTATACAAAAAAGCCTCAAGATGCACATTTACTTGATTTTATCTACTCCCACCAGCTGGGAACGGACCATGTCCTCAGACTACAGAGACGTGTTCATTAGTAACAAAACAGAACCAATAACACTGTCAGTTTTGAAACTTTTCCTGTCGTAATGAACGAGTCCCAGAAAGTTGTCTTGTCACTCTTAGCAGACCCACTCAGTTCACCAAGAGCACCTCCCCCACATCCTCTCTTCCCCTCCCAGTCACCGTTCTGACTTCCTGCCTTTCTTTGCGGATGTTTCCCTGCCCAGTCAGTTTAACTCTTCATATATAGATATTTTTTCTCATAAAAACATACAAACACACCAATATCGCACTTTGCCTCAAGAGTGGCTGTTGAAGAGTCCTGTTGATGTGTAGTCTCAGAAAAGTATTTCTTGTGCCTCCCTTAGATTTTATACCATTTTCTTTAAAAATTATTTTTACAGGATCTCATATTTGTCGACAAGGAATGACGTTTCTACAGAGAATTTAACAGGCACATCTCCCTCGATGTGGGTCACTTTGACAACCTGAGAGAATAGGGGGAAAGAGAAAAATACAATATGGCATGTGAAAGAGGCTGAACCTGTTTCATTCATGACTGCAGGCTGATGTCCAAACTTGGCTTTAATATAAAAACGTGAAACTTGCCTGTATGTCACAGTAATTGCGTTTGGACACAAAGGAAACGTGGACGGGGAAGAAGTCGTTGGGTTGCCCGGCTATGCTGAACTCCAGGCTGCCACTTTTATTGTTGGCATCTATGACAGGTAGGCGCCACTCTAGAATGTTCCGTCGGCCATCATGCTTATACTCTCCGTCCACATCTCCTACCGTGGGCGCCCCAACTCCAGGCCTGCACCAGAGAACAGACACATGCACTGAAATAACATAACCTGGCCATGAATAAGACAGCCCTTCAAAATATGAAGGATCTCCACAGAAAACGCCTCTTAGTCTGAAGCGAGCAGGGCTGTCATATGGTCTCAAGAATGACCCATTACCAGCTGAAAAGCCCTAGTACTCACGGTGTGGGGATGGCAATGACTACATCATTAAGTTCCAGGCTCTCCTCCTGCAGTTCGTATTCAATGTTGACATCACAACCAGTGGCACTCTCTGAAGGCCAACAGTTAACTAGGAGCAAAATAAGACATTGAAGGATTGCCTAATAAGAAATGCCAATAGGGTTTACAATACATAGATCTTAAGAAATGTGACAGTTTATAGATGGATCAGCATGTTGACAGAAGGCTATGGAATGAGACTCACTGCTTATGGGTATAAAGGCCTCGTCTGTGGTTTGGAGCCTCCATTTCAGCACTCCTACATCAGTGTTGAGGGGAAAGGACTTCCCTGAGTTCTTCAGACCAATCACAGAGTCCGAAGAGAAGAGCTTCTTATCCACGTTGGGATGAGTCTGAACACCAGGTCAAAGGCAACCAATTAAAACACTGAAAGCTGTTCCGTTTCCAAAGGTTTCTGCAGCGATAGGCTCTACTGACAACCACCCAGGTTCCTTAACACAAGGTCAGGGGTCAGTCAGGGTCTGGCCCACTCACCTGCAATTGAACTCCGCTTTTGTTGCCGTTGCTGAGCATCAGGCGTATGCGTCCGACCTTGTCGTCCGTCACTCTCAAGGTGATCATGCCCAGGACCTCCATGTTCTGTAGACCGCCGTCACGGCCACAAGTCAGGCTGATCTTCTCCTCGACTCGCATGTGGACACTAAGGAAATGCACACACACACGCGTGTCGTCAAGGTTCAGGTATACATTTCACCCACATAGCCATCCTACGTCCTGAGATTCGGGAGTTATACGGATGGAGGGAGCATGGACAGAGAGTTAAACACAAGAAAGAGTGCTGTTAATGTGCCCTGTCATGTCGGTGAGAGTCCATCTTCAGAACAAGAACAGCGTACTTCTCCATATTGGCTGGGGGTGGAAGGACGCTGGAGGAAAGCGATGGCCTCTTTCCCGCATCAGACACGATGGTTTCTCCCTCCGACTTCAGCCTGTCCACAAAGTTGTCCACCTCTTTCCCCTTGGCACCCAACTTGAGGGCTTTGCTGGGACCGCTCGGCCTGTGGGAAAACAACCTCGGTCAGTACCAGCTTCTGTAACGGGGGGGGGAGACGTTCTCGGGGAAATCTCTGGACTCCATCGGCACATCACTGTGTATTGGAGTACCACTGCATGCACAATCAGAGTCAACACTTAAATTCCTGAGTTCCGGTACCTGACTGGGGCGGGAGCCATCTTGGGCTTCTCAGGTTGGATGATGCTGTCTGTGATGACAGATCCTGAGGACATGCTGCTCATCCCAGCGCTGCCAAAGCCGCCATAGGCCGGGACCTTTTTCCCAGAACGCTCGGCATCTCGCCGGATTTGCTGCAGTTCTTTGGCCTTCCGCCGCATCTCTGCCTTGGCCTCTCGCTCTTGAGTCTGTGGAAACGTGCAGTGGAGGGGGAGAGATTTAATTTTTTTAACCAAATAATAAAACCAAACACTGTCAATGTTTTGGCTGCACTAGCTACAGGTGTCTCACCTCTCTGACTGCCCGGAACACTTTCTCCTCATGAGAGTCCATATCTGTGAATGTTCTGATCTGGGCCAGGTTGACGTTCTCCCTGTAGCCCAGGGCCACGATTTCATCGAAGGCAAATATCAGGTCAAAACAGTGGTCAGAGATCTCCCCTTCCTCTAGCACACGGCAGTACTCCGGGATCTGAGAAGAGAAAAACACAATTCAGTTGTCATGGTTCTAATAATTTGTGAATATAGACCGACGATTATGATTTGGTCATTGCAATTATTTATTTAACTGTTATTTAACCAGGTAACTCGACTGAGAACAAATTCTTCTTTCAAATGATGACCTGGCCAAAAGATGCAGCGGATTAAAGGAAGTGTAGGGCTGGGGCTGGCCAACTCTGGTCCTTGAGGGCTGAAACATCTGGTTTCCATCATTTAGGTCTAATAATTGAGTAGTTCACACACGACTGATACCCTATGTTGCAATTGCAATTCACTTAGAGGTTTATATACAAAGAAAAACCCAAAGTGTTCTGGCCCTGCAGGACTAGCAGTGAACACCACTGACATGACAGGATTAACCCATGAGCTGCCCTCAACCTATTGTATGTGTTTGTCCTGAATACTGACAGTATACAAAACACAGCTCATTGACGCCATATAACGGACAAATTCAAAATGTACTGGATCCTATCATACCACGCGTGAGAAGAGCCGCAGCGTCTCCAGGTCTTCCAGGATGTTGCTGTTCTTGGTGGTAATCAACACCATGTAGAGCTTCTCCAGGGGCTGGTAGACATAGCGCACGCTCTCAGTCTCCACAAACGTGTGCTGCTTGCCCAGGCCCATGAGCTTTGGGAAGGCCGCCAGGAGACCCTCGACGCGTGTCCGTGTCATCTCCACAAACTGCCGCGACACAATGGCTTTGCCTCCTTTGGTGCACACCGCCGCTGCCAAAAGCACCTAGTCAGGAAAACAATCAACGTACTTGATTAATAAAGCCCTTTTCACATCAGCAGTTGTCCCAAAATGCTTTTACAAAACACCAAAAGAGAATATGCGTTTGACTAAGTGGAATGTCTCCATCAATCAATACAGACTGATAGAAAAGTTAAGTAACGTGACAGTGGGTAGTACAAATGTATGGGCCAAGAATGGGAATGATCCTGATTTTGCTAAAAGGTGACAAAATGTTTCTCCAATAACTAACTACTGTGCTCCAAAGTACTAGAGAGACAAGGTAAGATCCATTTACGTTGCACCTGTTTGAATGGCCGCAGATCGACGCTTTACCTTTTTTAAGTGTGCAGTAGACCACTAGTCAGCTGTTAATTACTGTACTAATGTCCTCTATGTTTTAACTGAATCTCATGATTTTGCTGTATGATAGACTGACGGCTTTAATGTGTTGGAAGACAGAATGTATTGTATTATCACTGGGGATGGACGAGACAGATATATTGATCATATTATCCCATGCTTGTTTTGCTGGTTATGGTAATAAAAAAAACATTTTGAATAAGTGGGCTTCATTTTTTATTATAAAACAATTTCCTGCAAGCCCATGGCAGTTTATTACGGAACCCCAAGGGTACTGGACACCACTTTGAAAACCCCAGCTCTAACTAACTAGAGTTCAAATGACTTTACTACCCAAATCCACACTGCACAATGTACAGTACAGGCATCCAATGCCGGCGGTGGCGAGCCATGTTAATTAAAACAATATGTTTTTCACAACCTGTCTGAAAACCTAACTAACTATAACTAACGTTAGGCATGTACAGTACGTTGTTTTATCGTAACTAGTTAGCTAACTAATTAGCAGCCTAACGACGTACTGTACTATATAGTAGCTAGCTGAACTGACAGCCAACATAGAACTGGAACATCATTGCTGACACTTGTAATTCAGGTTTAACTAGCTAGCGAAGTTAGCGAACTCATCCTAGACTAGTTATATAACGAATGTTAAATGGGTACAGTGATGCAGTTGGCTGACTGCCATATAGTGTACCGTTGTTGTAGCTAGCTATGTGAAGTGAGGTTTAACATTGTATTGTCTCAAAGGGCTAACTTAGTTACCGATATTAAAGCTATTGTTATGGTTAGGCTATAACGTAAAATAAGAAAAACCCATGGGTTGTGACCTTCTTTTCTCACCATTTTGGTTTCTTTTTGGGAAAACGATCTTCAATCTCCTATGGTGTTCGGTCAGTCAAGTTCCACTCTAAATCCCTTTGAGAAAGTTAGCAAGCTAGCTAGCAAAGCTGCTTGTTGTTAGGGTTTCTCTATGGGTAACGTTAGAACCAATATGGCAGCCGGTCATAGCCACGTCTCCATCTCCAACCGGAAGCTGCCTGAAAAAATTACTCAGGTCGCTGGCATTGAAACTTCAGAACTTTTAAAGTTGCGTGCTTGAGCCATTCTGTTTCAGAAAATAAAGGCAACGCTAGAAAGACAAACATCTCTAGAACGGATGGGCAAAGTTTTGACATATTGGCATCTTGAAATTCGAGGGCCCCAAATATATTCTTCATCTCTTGTGTTTGTCAAAATTCTTATGCTGGCCAAAACATGTAGTTATACATTTTTGTTTAGAATAGATAAAATATAGTTTCTACTTTAGAAGTTCCAGCGCGGTAGATTGGAGTGTTTTTGTTATATAAATCCCTATTAAAACTACTATCTGTATTTTTGTTTACATTAATACACCGCGGGCGGGGTTGAATCAGGCATTCAGCGTTAATTGACTAGATATTGTGAAATGAGGATGATTAAAGTAACTATGTTGTAGTTTATATATATGCAATTAATGTTCACTGTTTCGTTTGATGTTATACAGGAAGGGAATTCAATCTGTAAAATAGGGAAAACAAACAGGTTTGTACGCGGTCGTGAACGCATCCAAAGCATACGGAAGTAAAATGTCATTCCGTGAAGTGACGACAGAAAGGCATCGCTCGGGAGAATATCCCCGTGTTACAAATAGCATCTTCTCCCCATTTAGCAGGGTATATTGCATTTTAAGTAATACAACAATACTGACTGATCAACACGACCACACTGAAATGTCGGGAGATACGAGTTCTCAGGTGAGAAGCTTCACTTTACTTGCGCAGTTTTTAGAGCTAACCTCTATCACGGTGAGAAGCAAGGGTTTTCATACTGCGGTCCCCGGAACCGCAGGTGTCCCAAGTAACCGCCAGGGGGTCCGAGGACATGAGAATAATTGTTTTCAATTATGATAATACTTTTGTATCTCTTATTTCAAACAATGACACTCATATGTCTCTTATCCATCAATTACAATGTATTATTTGTTTGTTTCTCATTGTTGCTTTTTTGATGCTCTAGATGGTTGATCTTAAACCAAACCTAAACCATAAAATTACATAAAAATGTTAACTAAAGACTTTATAACCAACCCTTTGCTGTTTGTTCATTTATAATTGCAGTAGAACATTGTGAATTTGTTAAACTAAACAGAGCTGGCACTAGCTTCTCAGGTCTTGTAAGTTTATGACATGATTCATGTATTTGACCATGATTACTCCAAGTTTGGATGAAACTTATGAGCGATTGATAATAAGAAAAACATGCTGATGTACCACCACCTTTTTTAATGGCACGTGGTTGGATTTTATGCACAAGAATTGTATTTCTGTGCAGTCATCATTAGATTTAAACAGAACATTTTCATTGTCATATTGGTCATCTTGGCATCCATCTATTTCCTAACCATTTGAAAGAAATGACTAAACAAAAGATCTCACTTGTCCATCGCTACACCTCCCTGCTCATTTTAACTGACACAATGAATCGACACTTGACTTATCAGCTAGGACCAGGGATATGTGGGTGGAGGCATGGTTGTTCAGTATCTCTAGGGAGAGGCTATACCTCTCCGCTCGTCTCCACATTGACACCGCAGTCATTCATAGCGCTTCAGACAACACAAAGGGCTGCTCTGTGTGGGGAAGCTAAGGTTTACTGAGAATCATCATGGAGGGACCTTACAAATACATCAGGGTGAGAGAATAGCAAGTCCAGTTATTTAAGTGTTATTATATGCAGCTGATAAATGTGTTTTAAAGTGACATGTGTTGACACAATAGAAAGAGAATTAAGCGAAACTACAAAGCCTAAGCTGCTGAAACACAATATTAGGGGGAAAATTGTGATTTTCGTCCTGTGTTTTTCTAACAGGATGGGAACGGGCAGGTTACCCGGGTCATCAGAATTGGAACACGAAAGAGCCAGGTAAGATCATGTCAGTGATTAAGTGGATCTGTTTAACACTGCATTTTCACGAGTGTTTTTTATCAGTTAAAGACGTTAGGACTACAGCAAGCTTAAGAATATGAGCGCTCCAACCTTTGATCAGATAACAGTCCCCCTTCTGGTTCCGTAAGATACAGGAGTAAGGAACGTCTGCAGCTACTGTAGCAAATATATTCCAATTAGTGCTTATAATGTTCAGTCTTTTATTACAGGTTTTTATGGTACACTGATTTGGTAATGCATGGTTGGATATACTCATATTGAATAGTCGAACATTTTTCAACATTATCCAAGAATGAAACCAACAAGAATGGAGTCACAATTTCAATATCTGTTCATTTGTTGACCTCAGCTGGCGCGCATTCAAACGGACAGTGTTGCAGAACAGTTAAAGGGCCTGTACCCCGATGTCCGATTAGAAATCAGTAAGTTCCGTTGTTCTGAAATATCTGTAACTTGTCTCTCTTTGCATCAGCATTATAGTTGGCATTCACTGTATGTGTTTGTGTTCTCTGTTTCAGTTGGCATGACAACGACAGGGGACAAAATCCTTGATACAGCATTATCAAAAGTAAACCTGTTTATAAAATGAATAATGCCTCTTTAGAACCAAACTGTTGTCCAAATTATTAAAGAACTTGACTGAATAGTGTGCATGAACTACTGGTACCTCTTGCCCTTCAGATAACATTTATTTACCACTGTGTACATATAGATGTATGGTCTAGGTTGAAAATGCAACATATTTGCTTTCAAAATACAGATTGGGGAGAAGAGCCTCTTCACGAAAGAACTGGAGACTGCTCTGGAGAGGAACGAGTGAGTCTCATTTTGTCATTTGCAATTAGCATTTTAGCTGTATCCACTTGACTAGCCCCGATCGGTTCAAAAACATCCTGTTTTCATGAACTTTTTATGGAATGGTGAGAGTTGTGTGTTCATGTGACATGCTGAAAGGAGAAAGCCACTACTGGTGAACTACCTCCTCTATTACAATGTGTCTTAAAAGTATCTGGCGAAACCATGGATCTCTTCAAGAATGGGCGGATGTGAGTTTCCTCTGAAGCGTTCCAGAATAAATGACTCCGTTGTAATATGTCCTTGTCTCCCACAGGGTGGACTTAGTGGTGCACTCGTTGAAAGACCTGCCCACAGCTCTACCTCCTGGTTTCACCATTGGAGCTGTGCTAAAGTAAGTTGGCACAATAGTGCCTCTGTGTGGATCCACAGAGAAATCCCACAGAGTGTCCGTAGTCATCTTGGCCTCTTTTGTTTGTGTTTGTGTACCGGTTTGTTGTAAAACATCAGTCTTGTTCACACCCTGCAATATATTTAAAGACATCGCGGGTTCTTTTTTCGCAGGTTCATACACGTAGTTTTGACTGAAAATATAGATGTGACACTATTGGTTTAGCCAGCCCATTCATGGGTTAATTGTTTTGAATGCTGAATGTACACTGCAGTTTGTGTCTTTGTGAATAACTGCAGTATTTACTGTGGAATGAAGTACTCTCTGGTATTTTAATGGACATTTGATTGGTGCTTTGTTTTCTCTCAAGGCGAGAGAACCCCCATGACGCAGTTGTCTTGCATCCCAGAAACATGGGGAAATCCCTGAACAGCTTACCTGACAAGAGGTAGAATACACACATTCATTTTGCCTATGGCTTTGTTTGGAGTTCGTATCCATCTGATTGGACGAATGAGTGATGAAACACACATTGATCTTGCTCCTGTTTTTTCATAGTGTTATTGGCACAAGTTCCCTGCGACGAGCTGCTCAGCTGAAAAAAAGATTCCCCCACCTGGAGTTTAAAGATATTGTATCCTATCTCAAAGTGCTTGACAAGCCATTTTGAATATTTACCATACTAATTACAATATTACTATACTATTTACCATAATATTTCCCTTATTCACCATACTATTTACCATACTATTTACCATATTGACCATACTATTTACAATATTTCTATACTATTTACCATATTTACCATACATTTTGCCATATTCTTTATCTCACAGTAAGTAAAAAAAGCTCACAGTAAGCAGGAACTTCATTACACAATCCGATAGAAATCAAATCGACAGTGAATACATGCAAAGACGTTTGAGATTCTTTACTTTAGTGTCCCAGCGAGGAAACCTCAACACGAGGTTGAAGAAGCTGGACGAGAAGGACGACTTCGCTGCCATAATATTGGCCGCAGCTGGTCTCAGTCGCATGGGCTGGGAAAGCAGAGTCAGCCAGGTAGCCTCTCTCAGCAGCCGACATCCCAGTGCTCCCGGTCAGAGAGATACACGAAGATATATCTTGAGCAGTCACTTCATTATGATTTGACTGTGCTCACTTCATTATGATTTGACTGTGCTCACTTCATTATGATTTGACTGTGCTCACTTCTTTACGATTTGACTGTACTCACATCATTATGATGCTCACTTCTAAACTCTGGGACCTGGTGGAAGCTTATTGTTATTATTATTGATATTATATCCATGTTATTTTAGTGTGTAACTAGGGGCCTCAGCTTGACGACGTTGTCTTGAAAACACACCTGGCCCCATACATTGTTCCTGCCTACAGTCTCTTTCATTTGTATCTTTGTTTTGCAGATCCTGGATCCTGAAGACTGTTTGTATGCCGTTGGACAGGTGGGTGGTTTTACCTGGTTACTGTTATTATTTTAACTATGGCGTTGTGTTTAGCTGCGTACCATTGGCACGGGTTCACTCAGTTTTGTGGAATACATACACCAAAGTAAAGTTGTGCGTGTAATTGAAACACAAATTCCTGCTATTAGGATTTACTGACATTCAGTGCATCACTGTATGGAAGGTTTATTATGATTACAAAGGGTAGTAGCAAGCGGGGTGTAGCTTTAAATACTGGATAGTTTTGGTAGGAATGGCTCAGACACAAATGCTTGCACGTTCAAATCACCAGAGATGAGCACAATATTTCTTCTTACCGTAACTCCACTGGAGAATTACCGGAGAATTACCTGACCATATTCTAACATGAAACCTAAACTTAACCTCACTGGAGTATAACCTAATCTTAAACCTTAACAATTCTTTGTAGTGTTGCACTTCCCTCTGTGTACATCGTTTGCCTATAAAACATGTTTATACTTGTATGCAAGTGACTTTCATATTTGGGGGGGGACATATATAGATTTTTTATTATTGTGTTGGGACCAATTTATCTGCTTCTAACTACCTGTTTGACAGTGTCAGAACTTGGGTCTGAACTGACCAAGTGTCCTTTTCTTGGATGCGTTCTAGGGGGCTCTGGCCATCGAGGTTCGGGCCAGAGACAAAGACATTTTGGAGATGGTGTCTGTCCTGCACGACTCGGACACAGTCCTGCGCTGTATAGCTGAGCGAGCCTTCCTCAGACAACTGGTATGTTTTCTCTGCCTGTATGCTTTCTCTCTTTTCCCGCTCACTGTTGTCTTATTTCTCACTATATTCTGTCATTTATTGTCCAGTGTATCTGTGTGTGGTTGGCTGCTGGTGTTAAACCTTGAAGGTACTGTATGTGGATGGTAATAAAGGAGCAGTTTGCCAGACAGAATAGCTGGACTACAAAACATGCCGCGTGGAAATCTCCATTGAAAGTACTTTTAAGATCTCGACTTGGCCTACTCTGTCTTGCAAACTGGCCTATAAGAAACAACTTGCAAGTGGAGGTGGAAAAAGTGACCCTTTGCTAAAGAGCGAAATCATAATGTTCACAAGGAAAATCATTGCATGTCATGCAAACTGTGCTGAACTGTGCTGAACCTGAACGTCTACGTACTATGTATATTGTCCACTTCCCCTTTCACCTATTGTAGGAGGGAGGTTGCAGCGTCCCTGTTGCTGTCCACACTGAAGTGAAGGACGCTCAGGTAAAGGCTCTTGACATGGGTTAACATGTGTCCGCGTTTTTCAACGCGCATCAGTCAACGTCTAACTGTCGGGTGACATTTCCGCAGCTCTACCTGACGGGAGCTGTGTACAGCCTGGACGGCTCAAACAGTCTGAAGGATACCATGCAGACCAGCGTCGCTTCAGACAGTGAGGTCAGACAACCGACTCCCCTCTCATTACATATGTCAACGCCCCTTTCCGGGCACGTATCGGGTTTATTCAGGGTTTTTGTCCTTCACTTCAGTGGGAGGAGCAGGTGGATGAGCTTGTCCAGAGAGTTGGAGTCACAGCGGACAACGTGCCAGGTCCAGCCCAGGATGCTGCCGAGAAGCTGGGTTTAGACCTGGCCAATCTTCTGCTGAGTAAAGGGGCTAAGGAGATCCTCACTGTGGCCAGGCAGCTCAATGATGCACGATGAAGTGACCCTGTGTCATCCTGGCCGGGTCAGGAGATGTGACTTATACGACACACATGTCCACACTGATCTAGTGGCCCTCACAGGGCTGACCGAGGACTCTACCATTGATAATAGCACTGTCAAAGCACCAAACCTGGGTTTAAATAGTATTTGTTGTATGGTCAGTGCTTGATTAGGCTTACCTGGAGTGCCAAATTGGTGAATTCTGCACTGTTGGAACCCGTGGGTCCTGTAGTGCCATCTAAGCTCAGTCAAGCACTGCTGAAGGATTTTAGAAGAAACCAATGATATTTGAACTTGAATTTGATGTCTGTTCACCATTTTGAACAGTATTATTTCCTTGCTTCAGGCACTTAAAATGTTGAATAAACATGCTGTTTAGTTATATTGAATGTTGTCTGAATCCTCTGAAATGGTTTTTTCCATTTTGAGTTTCAGCCAACATTTATTTTTTCCCTCTGACAGTAAAGTGCCATGCAGAGATGGGATTTTTAGTTTTAACTCACCTGTTACACTTGAACACTTGAAAATGTAAGGGACAGGACGCACAGGTCTGTCAATAGATTACATAATTTAATACAAATCATAATGAAATGAACACAAACAGAAGCCTGTGTTCAACAGTTTAACTGGGGGCCTTTGGGGAAAGCATGTAAAATGTCTGTTTTTTTAAATGCAGATTATAGCCATCATGTACTAAAACGATTGCCCTAACATTAATGTGCTCTACATGCATACTAACACTGTCCATTTCTCAGTTAAAGGGTCATTACTGTGTGGATCATGCTACCGGTTTCATCAACAGAGCTCTGGGGATCCTGTTGCATCAGTGAACATGTGTCAGATTAGTCAGATCTTTTTAACAGACAAAGTACATACCAACTATAAGTAAAAACATGAACTGAGTCAGACCATGTCCAAGTTCATTTGTCTATGACAGCAGAGTGTTTATTATTATTAACATTATGTGCATATATTACTTTATTTTTCTCCTGGTTGTCGAAATACCATGTCAGGACAATAAACAAAGAACTGGATAAACTGCAGGTAGACACACACTGGATGCAGTATGGAAGCTAAACTTACTGTGATATTTACATTTTAACTGTGTAAACATAAGTTCAGTACATTTTGGTCACTGGAAGGATGGTACAAGTTTGCTTGTTTTACCAAACCAGTATAAAGATTATGGAGCCGTGTGAAATAATATCCAGCACTGTACTTTTTGGTATAGTATGTGTTTAAATGTATGTGTTCAAATGATGAAAGGTATTTATAGTAATGAATCGAATGTAATGTCCTTCTCAGCCTTTAAGATGTTTTTGGCATTTGTTAACAAATCTTAAGCCTTCAAAGACCTTTGTTTTGTGCCTTACCCTGTTTGAATGGATGTGGTGTGTACACAGCCTTTCTCTCAACCTAATACAACCTGAGTACCTTGAACCTGAAACATTCCTACAAAATGTACCACCCTAAACCCGCACAGATTTTTCCTGGTTGTGATCCCGTCGTGACCCCTGTCATGACCCCTGTCATTTATATTCAACTGAAGGGTTGATGTAACATAGTGTTGTGTTACATGGTGTTATGTTGTTTGAATATTTCGATACTTGAAAGACAATGTTTGTGCCATATTTCAGTTTGCAGTTTTGGCTGTGTTGCTCAGACTATCAAATGACTAAATCACATGACTGATTGTGGATATGAAATGCAGTGTGAAAGAGTCATGTTTTGTCCCTTTTATTAACTGTCATAAAAAAGAGCAAGTTTCAAATAAATCTAGCTTATACTTTCAAATAATTTTATTCCCAGTTTATTCAAGCAATTTTGGCTAGACCGGTGTTTTCAGAGAAGCCATATAAAAATGCATTAACATTTTTTTTTTAATGCATTTTAGGAAATATGTATATGAAACAAATAAAATAATGTGTGACATATTTGGAAATGTATATATTTTTTATTTATACATTTTTTATTTTGGGTATATAGTGTTAAAACGAAATCCCCATAATTCTTATTCATCTTAATGTAGTCAATACACTTTCTGGTTTTCCAGAAAGAGATTTTAATGTTTTGTGTTTTTATTCCACACCATGAGATAAAAAAAACCACTTACATTTTTAAAGTAATAATGCATTTTCGATGTTTGGAGGCTGTGTGTGATTTTCTTTCTAGTTCCAGCTGTTCCGAAGGGCTCTGGCTCTGCCATGTAAGTTGGAGTAATAAGTCTCAGCCTGGCATAGCAGATATACTCAATTAAAAGTTTAATGTTAAATACATTTATGATATTGCATTTGTGTTAACTATATCTTGTATGATGGGGAGTATTATTGGTGTGTTTTTCAGAGACCTGGGAGGGGACTTTTTGCTGCTTTTACTGTACCCTTAAAGTATGTTTGTTTTCCTCGTTTGGTAATCGAGTCTAATCTGTTTCTGACATCAGTATTTAGGTAAAGTGTCTGGGGTTACCGTTGTGGAGGACAACTTTCCTTTCTTCTTTGTATTTGTCTTCTTTGTCCTCATACAGAGGACAAAGAGGACAAATGAATCAGTAATGACAGGGTGTTCGCTGTTTGCATGGCATGAGTTTCAAACCTCATGTCAATGGCACAAGTCATTTATTATTCTTTCGGGGTCAGTGAAACCTGGCAAACTTTGCATTCGAAAATGTCTATAATACAGTATGTCAGCATTAATGATGGTGTTCCACAACATTTACTTACAAGAAATGTTTATAGGTTTGCAAACAGAAAAGCTGAACAATCGCTGTTCATCGACCTCAATAGGACACGTGATCATCTCTCCTCAAACGAGCAATGTCAGACAGGCAAACAATATTCCTCTCTCATTCTCTTGTTAGAAACGTTCACCAAGGAGCTCTAACTTTCTGTTAAAGGTAGAAAATAAACACTGAATAGTTCAGGGAATCTATGTTTTTTTATATTTATTGAAAAATCGAAAAACATATTTTTACATCTTTTGTAAGCTGATCAACCAGAAGGTCAAAATAAAACTTGGGTGAAGGGGAGAGTCATTTTGAATGTGCTAGCATTGTAATTCAGGAAACTTCCACAAGGCGGGTGAAAATTAGGAATATTCCATTTAACATAGTAAATAGCGAATTAAGAATGGCTTTTTTGTGACTTACGTTTTCATAGTATCTGTCATTTAATGAGACAAAGTGTAACAATTGATTCTAACCCATTCAAACAGGGCAGTGCACACACCTCCATTAAATAACTTGCTGCACAACGGAACCAAATTTCAATTTGGTGTTGATGTGGCTGGGACAAGATGGTGTGCCTGGGAGAAACATTTTGGAGTGCCATCGATGGCCACGTGTTCCTGATGAAACTCACAGGGTGACTTCCTCAGAGTGACACTTGTTCTTTAAAAGATGATATTCCCCATGGTCCATTTTTGAATGAACCAGTCAGTTATGTATTACTGTGTTGTCCTGAAGTAAATCAACCTTAGCACTCAGTGTGACAACTTGACTTGGGAATACACCAGTTGTGAGATTGTTTACATTGTTTACATAAAGATAATTTTCTGATAAGGAGTGTGAGAAAAGTTTGAGCTCTTAAGTGGTTGTTGAACAGTTTCACGGCACGGACAAACCTTAATATTTATAATGTTAATCCCATGGCCATAATATCAGTTAATTCGTTTCCAAGAACAATTTTGATTTAGACTAAAATCTTTTCTAAAAACCTATATTGACATGTATGATTCATAGAAACGACCACAAACGTCACATTCGGAAAATAACTTCTTTATTTGTTGTTTATTCAAGTTGAAACAGCTAGACTGATCTTACATTTTGAAGATTACTGAAAAGATCGCAAGCGTTACTTTATGATTTTGTGTGAATTACCTATGTTGATACGTTGTCCTTTAATGATACACAATGATACTTGTTGTCCTTTTTTGTTACACAATGATACATGTTGTCCTTTTTTTGTTTCACAATGATACATGTTGTTGAACTGCTTGACAACACTTTTTCAAATCATTAAACAATAGCAGTAAGGAAGCTTTCTGAGCGTTCACCATGTTGTATATTTCAGGATGATGGTTTCATTTGGATTTGGGATGTAACAGCCAATTCCTGTTGAAATAAGGTTGTTGTAATAATGAAATACATTTCCCGATTATAATGTTCCCTTGGCAGGGAGAGAAGGGAAGAGAGATTTCCATGGTTACTCACCCACATCAGGTCTGATTATAGTCCCATTACTAGTCTTCACAAGGAGCTCCCAGTAAGTGTGCTTAGCATTGTCTCCGGCCAACCCGTTCACACTGACCAGGAAGGGGCCGTAGTTGGGATCTTCTCTGTAGGTAAATCTGGAAAAACAATCCTACCTTAATACTGGCACAACATGTCATCACCGACATGCCACCTGTCAATCATTACGTCTCGGGTCAAAAACGACAGCAAGAATATCAAACTGAAAACATCCTATTACTCTGTGTCATGCAGTAGTAAAGAGCATTGTCTGTAAAATGTAATGGATGATGAGTGCTCAAACTGCATGATGTGAGCTGTTTTGGAAATCAGTCAGAACTGGGAATTGACTGACTTGAAGTCTGTGTTGGTCTCCTGTAGTCTCCTCATGGCACCAAGTAATATTCCTCTGAACACGATGTCAGTGGTGTGGGTCACGTTGGGTGCATTGGAAATGCTGTTGACAATCATCAGCTGGATGGAATCTGGCTCAGGCGACGCTGTGTGAAAATAAGGTGATTAGTGGCTGTATATAGTTATGACTCTCATCAGCTGGATGGGATTTCTTTCTGCAAACTGTAAAAATAGGGTAAATGTAACTACAGAGTTGCAAAGACGTAAACATTTTTTCTTCAATTACCTTTAGTCAGAATCCCAGGAACCAGCAACAGCAGAGCTGCAGACAGAAAAGTTGCAGTGGTCATCATACTCATCCTGTATTCAGATGGAGGATTGGCTGGGACTGAACAGTACTGCACTAACTATCAGCTTTTATCTTTACTCTGGTAGCCACTCCTTTAGTAGCCTTGGTCCCAGAAATGTCCACCCAAACAGCCAGGAGACAAAAGGTACTCTTTAAGTTAATGCATGTTCTTTATCTAAACAACAAACTGACAATATTTCTTTCCTTGTCATTTTCATTTATTTGTATTGCAAATGAAATGTATTATGCTTTTTGTAGCCTACTGCCAAAGTCAATATCTTGTGTTTGCATCACCATAAGTAAACAGTTTTAGGACACTTTAAAGAGGCAGTCTATAGTTGCTTCATTAGACATGATTTATTTTACAAATCCTACACAATAAGGTGATGTGGAAATTTTGGCCTACTTTGTGATGTCATCAAATGTACCTGATTGAATGGCTAAGTGAACGTTCGTGTTCAGTGTGTGCGCTATATACTATTCTATCAGCAAATCTGGGTGGTATTTAAAAGCACACGCGCTGATTTATTAGAATAGAAAATTTAAATTAAATAGACAACTTAGGGGCGTTAAGGGAAAGGAAAGAATACTTTTTGTCTCTGCTTTCCATTAAATGTTACCATCTAGGTTGTCAATAATTTAGTTAATGCCTTTTCTGTTAGCTTTTTGATTTAAAAGGATATGTTAGTTTCTGAATTAATAAAAGTGTTCTGTAATGTTTTAAACATTTTTTTTGAAGAAAATACATTCAATTACGTAAACAAGAAAATCTAACAAAAACTGTTGTCACTTTCTGTGAGGTGAGATGTCACAAAAAAGTGTTCACACACAAACATTTTGTTTAACTCAAAATCTCATAGCAACTGTTTACTTAACAATTGTATGTTGAATCAACAGCCTTTATCCCGTTTCTAAATTAGGTCACACTAAATAGAGAGTGAGCAAACACTACATAACAGGGAATTCTGTCAATGATTGATCAGAAAACCATCATCCAAGGTCAGATAAAAAACAGTATATGTTATATTTTCAGTGGACTATTGCTTAACTGCCAAGTACTTTGTAAAGCAAATTTGATCTTTCAGTGACTCTGTCACACCATTTGTGTACATGCGTTTATTATTAATGACAAATGTTTTATCTGAATAGAACTATGTGTTTAAAACACGTGACAATATCCAACTAGAACAATTGTATCTGCTGGGTGGTAAAGCGTTGTGGGTTTGATTCCACAGCCAAAAGGCAATACTTTATGTCCATACACATTTTAAAAACATAGCTGTTTATACATCTTCAATACTTTGAACAGGCAACACAATATCTCAATCTTGAACTATTCATTAAAAACATTAGTAATACCTTAAAATAATGCTGAGAAAAATATATATTTTTTAAATAATCAGTCAAAAGTGAGATGTTTGTATGTTTTCAAGTAAGAAATGAAAAATGTGTCGCTGACTTCTGAAAGAAGCCAAACAAGGCTGGTCAACCAGTCTTTTTTGCCATCAAATCTACAGACCTCACAATGGCCAAGCAAACACTGTTTCTTAGAAATTTTAGAACATCTCTTAAAAAACTAAAGCCAGAATTATTACATTCATAGCTCCCTGCTGCACACATATTGGCACCCTTGGTAAAATGAGCAAAACGGACGGGGAAAAATATCTTTGTTGTTTATCCTCTTGATCTTCTAATCAAAATACTGTCAAAAATCGAAACTTTAAGTAAAACAACTTACATAAAAAAATTAATCCTATCACTTAAACAAATATTTTTCTCAACTATATGTGTGCCACTATTATATTTTATTTTATTTATTTAACCTTAATTTAACCAGGTAGGCCGAATGAGAACAGATAGTCATTTGCAATGGCGACCAGGCCAAGACAAAGCGTAGATGTACGGGACAACATACAATAACACCTAGAGAACACAGTATACAAAATACAAAATGAGTGTGAATAAAATTCAAATGCACTACAGAGTCTATATACAGATAGTGCAAAAGAGATAAGACAATAACAATAGTACAAATGCGCTAGAAAGTCTAGCTAAAATTGTAAAGTGCAGTAGAGGGCTTTATAATGTTTGTGCAACGTGGAGTGTATTTTGCAAGGTAGATCGGTTAGGGTAAATCTGCCATGGAGCATGACAGGGATAATTAAGGGCGGCTATGTGCAGGATCAATGTGAACATGATGGAGGAGATTTAACACGTACAATGAACGGTTAGTAGCTGGAACAGATGTTTTTTAAAGGCAATGAGGGGAATCACCAGAGGGATGTATCTGCTCTAGCACAGGCTGCAAGTTGGTAAGGTTGAGGTTAGCAGTGAACTAAGGTACAGAGGAGCTTTGCCTAGAAAGAACTTGTAAATGTATTGGTACCAGTGAGGTAGGCGCTGGGTGTGTAATGAGGTCAAGCCAACTAATGCATAGAGGTTGCAGTGGAGGGTATAAAATGGGGGTCCGGTAGCAAAACGGATGGCACTGAGAGTTTGAGGCAGATTTATATATGACATCACTGCAGTTTAGGATTGGTATGATGATCATTTTCCTCAGGACAAGCTTGGCAGCACGAGTGAAGTTAGCCCCCGTTGCAGAAAAGGAAGCCAACCCTAGACTTAATATAACTCTCACCAACGCGCCAACTTCCGCAGGTGCACCAACGAGAGCGTCGCCAGGCTGCATCACTTGCCTGGCACGGCAACTGCTCCGCTGAAGACGGCAGATCCCTCCAGAGGGCAGTGAAGTATGCGGAGCACATCATCGGCTGCCATCTCCCCACCGTGCAAGGCATCTACCTTACACAATGCCTAATGAAAGCATGGAACACCATCAAAGACTACAGCCACCCAGGGTATGGTCTGTTCACACTGCTGCCATCTGGGAGACGCTACTGGAGTTTTGGGGCTTCCAGACTGAAAAACTATTTCCCCCTCGGGCCATAAGGGTCCTCAACCAGAAACACTGATCTCTGATCATACTGATCACACATGAAAATTCAAAGTGCTCTAATATATTTCCATGTATTTCCATTCAACGTACATGAGAATATTATTTTTTATGTACCATTCATAGGCATATTAAACTCATATTATATTTATAATATTCAATACCTCTACCCACATATTCCCCATCCCACTCTCTTTAAAATTGCTGCTAGTTTAGATTGTTACAGTGAGGGAGAAAAGTATTTGATCCCCTGCTGATTTTGTACATTTGCCCACTGACAAAGAAATTATCAGTCAATCATTTTAATGGTAGGTTTCCACCAAGCTGCTTAGCAATTGTCCTGTAGCCCATTCCAGACTTGTGTAGGTCTACAATCTGGTCCCTGACATCCAGATGTCAGATGAGACCAAAATCGAGCTCTTTGGCATCAACTTAACTTGCCGTGGTTGGAGGAGGAGGAATGCTGCCTATGACCCCAAGAACAACATTCCCACTGTCAAACATGGTGCTGGAAATATTATGCTTTGGGGGTATTTATTCTGCTGAGGGGACAGGACAACTTTACTGCATCAAAGGGATGATGGACGGGGTCATGTACCGTTGTATCTTGGGTGAGAACCTCCTTCCTTCAGTCAGGGCATTGAAAATGGGTCATGGATGGAGATTCCAGCATGACAATGATCCAAAACACACAGCCAAGGCCTCAGAGTGGCCTAGCCAGTCTCCAGACCTTAATCCCATAGAAAATCTGTGGAGGGAGTTGAAGGTTCGAGGTGCCAAACATCAGCCTTGAACCCATAATGAATATTACTTAAGACCAATACAAAAAAACGATTTTTAGAAATATTGGTACGAACATGAAAAGTATGAGCATGTACAGCACTCAATACTTAGTTGAGGCCCCTTTTGCCTGAATTACTACAGTAATGTGGTGTGGCATGTAGTTGATCAGTCTGTGGCACTGCTCAGGTGTTATGAGAGCCCAGGTTGCTCTGATAGTGGCCTTCAGCTCTTCTGCATTGTTGGGTCTGGCGTAACGCATCTTCCTCTTCACAATACCCCATAGATTTTCTTGAGGGTTAAGGTCAGGCGAGTTTGCTGGCCAATTAAGAACAGGGATACAATGGTCCTTAAACCGGGTACTGGTAGCTTTGGCACTGTGTGCAGGTGCCAAGTCCTGTTGGAAAATGAAATCTGCATCTCCATAAAGTTGGTCAGCAGCAGAAAGCATGAAGTGCTCTAAACCTTCCTGGTAGACAGCTGCTGCGTTGACCTTGGACCTCAGAAAACACAGTGGACCAACACCAGCAGATGACATGGCACCCCAAACCATCACTGACTGTGGAAACTTTACAACGGACTTCAAGCAACGTGGATTCTGTGCCTTTACTCTCTTCCTCCAGACTCTGAAAACTTGATTTCCAAAGGAAATGCAAAATTTACTTTCATCAGAGAACATAACTTTGGACCACTCAGCAGCAGTCCAGTCCTTTTTGTCTTTAGCCCAGGCGAACTGCTTCTGACGCTGTGTCTTGTTCAAGAGTGGCTTGACACAAGGAATGCGACAGCTGAAACCAATGTCCTGCATACGTCTGTGCGTGATGGTTCTTGATGCACTGACTCCAGCTGCAGTCCACTCTTTGTGAATCTCCCCCACATTTTTGAATGGGTTTGGTTTCACAATCCTCTCCAGGGTGCGGTTATCCTCTTTGCTTGTACACTTTTTTCTACCAAATCTTTTCCTTCCCTTCGCCTCTCTATTAATGTGCTTGGACACAGAGCTCTGAGATCAGCCGGCCTCTTTAGCAATGACCTTTTGTGTCTTGCCCTCCTTGTGCAAGGTGTCAATTGTCATCTTTTGGACAGCTGTCAAGTCAGCAGTCTTCCCCATGATTGTGTAGCCTACAGAACTAGACTGAGAGACCATTTAAAGGCCTTTGCAGGTGTTGTGAGTTAATTAGGTGATTAGAGTGTGGCACCAGGTATCTTCAATATTGATCCTTTTCACAATATTCTATTTTTCTTAGATACTGATTTTGGGGTTTTCATTAGTTGTCAGTTATAATCATCAAAATGAAAAGGAATGAACACTTGAAATATATCAGTCTGTGTGGGATGACTATACATTATACAAGTATCAATTTGAATGGAATTACAGAAATAAATCAACTTTTTGATGATATTCTAATTATGTGACCAGCACCTGTACAAGAGACGTCTGACCTCTGTGATTGCCAACAAGGGTTTTGCCACCAAGGACTAAGTCATGTTTTGCAGAAAGGTTGAATACTAATTTCCCTCATTAAAATGCAAATCAATTTATATATATTTTTTTGTTGTTATTCTTTTTCTCACTGTTCAAATAAATCTACCATTAAAATTATAAACTGATCATTTCCTTGTCAATGGGCAAATGTGCAAAATCAGCAAGGGATCAACTTCTTTTTCCCTCACTGTATATAAATATATTATTGCTATATTGTGTGCTTAATATATTTCTTAACTTTTACTATGTCATGATGTAATGTGCCATGTCGCAAGAATTTCGTTGTTCAGAATGATGCTGTGTTATTCGATGCATTTGATAAATGAACTTTGAACTTCTTTCACCAGCAGATGTTGCTAGCGTGTGATTTTTCGAGTGTCTCTTTCGATGCAGTTGTTTCAATTGGCTCGATGTTTCGAAAAGCATAGCTTCTCCCATCACTAGTCATCTGGCCATCTGTCAAGCCCAACCTGCCCGGTGCCCTAGGCAGCATTCAGTCTTACCCAACAACACCGTCCCTGCTCCGCATTCGTCTGCCTACCAGAGTTCATCCCCAAACATATTTTGGGGCCCTCCAAGGGAGCCTGACATGGCTCCTGATCCTCCTCCTCCGCTGGCTCTGGCTCCTGATCCTCCTCCTCCGCTGGCACGGCTCCTGATCCTCCTCAGCTGGCTCTGGCTCCTGATCCTCCTCCTCCGCTGACACGGCTCCTGATCCTCCTCCGCTGGCTCTGGCTCCTGATCCTCCTCCTCCGCTGACACGGCTCCAGATCCTCCTCCGCTGGCTCTGGCTCCTGATCCTCCTCCTCCGCTGACACGGCTCCTGATCCTCCTCCGCTGGCTCTGGCTCCTGACTGTCATGTGGTTCCATCTCTTCCATGTCTTGCAGCTGGAGCCGTGCCGGTTATGATATGTTTATGTTCCATGCCTTTCTGTTCTAGTTTCTTGGTTTCTATGTTCAGTTTGGTTCCCCTTTGTTTATTGGTTTCACCTGTTGTCTCGTTGAATATGGTGACCTGTTCCTTGTTAACCCCTTGTTTCCGGCATTTCCTATTTAAGTTCCTCCTGCCCCTGTGATTCTTGTTGCTTCTTGTTTTATGCATAGTTGCCATTTTGAGCCTTCAGTTTTCACCAACTCTGTTTATTAAAATACCTTTTGTTCAAGTTACTTCTGTACCTGTATCCTGCACCGTGACCATCATGACAGTGAAAGACTGATAAACTGAGACCTTCAAACAGTCTTATTTAGTTTTATCACACAATCTAATATTGTGACTTTAATCTGAATCACTCTGTATCACTTTTCCTCAGCTAGAATGAGGGTTAGGATTAGCTTATCTTAGCCACTCATTATTAATGACTCCAAAGAAATGTTTATTTTCTACTTCATCCTCTGTCCTCATTTCAATTTGCACCATGCTTGTTGTTACTGTGTTTGACAGTGCAATAGAAAAAAAAAATCAAATACAGTTAAACGTTTCATCTTTGTCTTTTACTTTAGTTTTTTGTCATTGTGGAGAACAGTTAAGTGGTTTAGAATATACATTGAGTCTCTTGTTTTTTCCTCACACGCTTTTCTTGTTTTGTTACATTTACTAAACTAAAGAAAATGCTACCAAGCAGGAAATGTTGAAGTGATTTCTACACATTGCGTCTTGTGATGTTGTTGCAGTTTGACTGACAGGTAGAAATATTCCTATTCATGAAGCAATCCCCACACCCATACAATTTAGCTAGTTATGACATTCCTGGAAGTATTCTGGCTTCAATAAAATCTGTTTAATGTTTCATTGCATAAAAAAATGCATATCACTGACAATATTTAAGATACTTTTTATTGATTGTTTAGTCAAATAAAAACGACTGGTTCTTTAACTTTAGACATCCTTATTTTGTTGAATGATAGCAGTTTTCACATTATAAAACAACATATTTTGAGTTTCCCGAATGTTCACCATTTTGTATACTTCAAAATGATGATGTCATTTCGTTTTGGGATGTAACAGCCAATACCTGTGGAAATAAAGTCCAAATTGATGAGTGTTTACACACAATTGTTACAAATACAAGTACTCACACAATGTGTTACAAATATAAACTAAGAATGAGCGGGGAAGAAAGATTTCCATGGTTACTTACCCACATCCGGTACGATTATAGTCCCATTACTAGTCTTCACAAGGAGCTCCCAGTAAGTGTGCTTAGCATTGTCTCCGGCCAACCCGTTCACACTGACCAGGAAGGGGCCGTAGTTGGGATCTTCTCTGTAGGTAAATCTGGAAAAACAATCCTACCTTAATACTGGCACAACATGTCATCACCGACATGCCACCTGTCAATCATTACGTCTCAGGTCAAAAACGACAGCAAGAATATCAAACTGAAAACATCCTATTACTCTGTGTCATGCAGTAGTAAAGAGCATTGTCTGTAAAATGTAATGGATGATGAGTGCTCAAACTGCATGATGTGAGCTGTTCTGGAAATCAGTCAGAACTGGGAATTGACTGACTTGAAGTGTCTGTTGGTCTCCTGTAGTCTCCGCATGGCACCAAGTAATATCCCTCTGAACACGATGTCAGTGGTGTAGGTCACGTTGGGTTTATTGGAAATGCTGTTGACAATCATCAGCTGGATGGAATCTGTCTCAGGCGACGCTGTGTGAAAATAAGGTGATTAGTGGCTGTATATAGTTATGACTCTTATCAGCTGGATGGGATTTCTTTCAGCAAACTGTAAAAATAGGGTAAATGTAACTACAGAGTTGCAAAGACGTAAACATTCATTTTTTTTCTTCAATTACCTTTAGTCAGAATCCCAGGAACCAGCAACAGCAGAGCTGCAGACAGAAAAGTTGCAGTGGTCATCATACTCATCCTGTATTCAGATGGAGGATTGGCTGGGACTGAACAGTACTGCACTCACTATCAGCTTTTATCCTTACTCTGGTAGCCACTCCTTTAGTATTCTTGCTTCTCAACATTTTCTGTGTCACCATGTTTCACCGTTCGTCAACAGGTTTGGGGCAGTTTAAAAGGTGCAATCTGCTGTCACTGATCATGTTAGGAATTCATTATACAAAACCAAAGCATTTTTGTATACCAAACTTTTGTTTGCCTCATGGATTAAAATCAAGATCTAAGAATCCAAGATGAATGCTTGTGATACTCCTGTGTTTGTGACAGAGGGGTTTATGACAGGGGTGTTTGCGATAGAGAAAAGATAAACCAAGCCAGTCACTAAACTACAAACTGAATTTGGGACACCAGGGCCAATGCTTCTCTATAGTCTGTCCTTTATGTGTTCAGATCTCCCAGATGGCTCTTGATCACTGTCTCACTTCGGATACCTACAGCATGTACCGTATAGGGGGTAACCCTGACAGGGGCTTGAACAGGGTCCAACCAACATCACCCCAACATCATTACGACACAATGTTGCAAGGAAATGGGTTAAGCTGACAGCTGCTGGCGATTTAAAACAACTAAAAGTACATAACTCAACAAACATTACCTTCAAAATAACAAATTTTTTTTGTTAGCCTTTCTACAAACTCATATTTTACTATATTAACTTCATGCTGAGATTTCTACATGAACAATCTTCCTGAGATTGAGAACTTGTAAACTGACGACACACCAGGAAGTTATGTAATCACTGTCTCACCTTAAAGCTGATATCATTCCTTAAATTGCAGAACATTTTCTTCTCTGAAACTACAAAGATTAAAGGGGAAGTAAACATTTTTATAATCTGTGTTAACGCAGATAACTCCAGTCACTGATGACATATAACATTACAATAAACATAATTAGTTCAATTAGTCTAGGCAAAATGAGTGATGGTGGATTACTTCTTAAGTCATGCTGTATCTGCTTCCTCAGTTCAGGCTGCAAACCGATCTAATTGCTCTCTTAGCCCCTAACATCCTTTACAAGTGCTTCTTCAACATCCTGAGGCATTTTCTTGATGCATTGGCATCACTGCTAAAAGTAAATCTTAACTGCCATGTTACAGGAAAATCTTTCCCAACTGTCACATCCTGGCGCAGTAGGCCTGCCTTGTCGCTGAGATGCGACACTTATTGAACATGTATTTCCAGGTATTCTGTGCTTTATTACATAGAGACAATGGAAAAAGTTAGTGAGGAGAGTGTTTTTGCTGAATCTGCCTTGGGCCTCCAATTCACTAACTCCACCCCTGGAAGTTGGCTGGGAATGAATACATTTTAACACAAAGAAAAACAAGGAAGTCCAGTAATCATTACATGAGCTCTGCAAAGATCTCATGTTTTCCAGTGTTAGAACATTGTCTATGGTTTATGCTAATTTACTGTGTATTTCTTGTTCTGTGTGTGTGTTTGTGTGCCCTATTTCGTCTTATGTGAAAGTATTAAATGTCCAAAAAAGCTTGGTTATTTTTGTTATGGCCAAACATCTTTGCACAATTCTTGAATTAGCAATCACCTGGATTAATGCCCAAGCAGGATTTAAGTTACAACTTTTAAAACATACAAGTACAAATCTGAAAAACCTTTTGCCAAAATGACAAACTAATTAGCAAAATGCACTGAGGCATTTGATTAACAGAACAGGTAAGCCGGCAAGCCCAGTTCAGTTGGACCACAATAGAACGTGTTGCCCTCTGGAGATACAAACCCAGGTCCGCCACATAGAAAGCTGGGTTACTCACCACTACACCACAGCGCTGTACATTTGACAGGTGTCAGCAGTGACGCTGACGGGGGGAACAACTGGTAACGTTGTCCTGGGCCCAGGCCTCGGGGGGGCCCATTTGGTTGGCTTTAATATCATTATTTATTAGTCAGTCAATCTTGGTATTTAGTACTACCTAGCAAAAATGTTAAACAAACGTGTAGGAGCTGTTGTATGACCAGTGAAATCATTGCTATTTATAAAATGTTTTGGCCTGTGGTTTGGGTCCTAAACGTTCAATTTTGTCCCAGGCCTTGGGATTCCTGTCAGTGTCCCTGGGTGTCTGTACAGCCTGGCTGTTTTAACATTGGCCATTCGGGAATGATATTGATACAATTAAACTGACTAACGTTTCGTACTAAGTTTACCTCCACCACAAATAGCATCTATGAACTGTATGGCGTTTGCCACTGTCCGTTTTAACTGCGTATTAGCCAGTAACTGGCTTTTCCAGTATCTACTAACTATAGCCCCCTGTAATAGTCATGAGAATTGAGCAATAGCTAGTGAGTAAGCCAAAGCTATTTAATTTCATGGCATGTGAACGTATTTTTTTCTTTCTTGGCAAAACAATATACTTTTTTCATTCATTCGTGAATGACATTGATACAATAACTATAAATAAAGTAAAGGTGATGATAACTAACTTTTTCATGTTGTTGCTTTCAGTAGATTCAAGCGTAGGTCTTCCACGTAAGAAGCACTGTCTTTAAACTCTATGCCACTGCATTAAACGTTTCAGCAGTAGCTAGACACCATTGTGTTAAACTGACTAATATTGTAGGCTTGCTATAACATAGATACTAAAGGTTCTAGTCAGTGAAGTTTTTGCCTTTCTGGAATAATTCATAATGCGTATTTCACTTTGCCTTTGAGGAGATACGAACTCAGGATCTATAGTTTACAGGTCTAGTTCTCTAACCACTAAAATGCAATAGTGTGCAAATAATTAAACCCTATATTCAATAGAAAATAGTACATAGTACAATATATTAAATGTTGAAACTGATTATATTGTTTCTCGAAAAATGCATGCCCACTTTGAATTTGATGCCAGCAACACATTTCAAAATACTTGTGAAAGAGGCAACGAAAGAAAACTTGAACTGTTGGAATATCACACAACGAATTTGATTTCATCGGCAACAGATCAGTAATGTATTAAATTGGCAACAGATACATTAGAGTTTTGGGATCTTATCTTCTTCGGTGCATAATAGCATTAAACAATTCAGAGAATCTGGAGAAATCTCTGTACATAAGGGACAAGGCCAAAAACCAATGGCCATGATTTTCGGGTTGTCAGGAGGCACTGCATTAAAACCAGACACAATTTTGCAGTGGACATCACTGTATGGGCCCAGGAACACTTCCGAAAACCATTGTCTGTGAACACAATATGCCACAGCAACCATGCAAAGAAGAAACCATATATAAACAAGATCCAGAACGGCTGCCGCCTTCTCTGGGCCCAACCTAATTTAAGATGGACTGAGGTGAAGTGGAAAACTATCCTGTGGTCTGACAAATCAAAATGTGAAATTATTTTTAAGAATCATGGATGCCGTGTCCTTCGAACTGTGGAGTGACCATCCGGATTCTTATCAGCGCACAATTCAAAAGCCAGCATCCGTGATGGTATGGGGGTGTATGCACACATGGCCTGGGTGATTTAATGATGTAAAGGCATCATTAATGCTGAGCAAAATAGGCAGGTTTTGGATGCTGCCATCCAGACAACATTTTTTTCAGTAAGACAATGCCAAACCACATTCTGCACATATTAGGACAGCATGGCTCTGTAGTAAGAGTCCAGGGGTCGTATTCACAAGACATTTTATCTTACCACTAGGAGAACAACATCAACGTTAAACAACATTAAAGGTTCCTAGCTAAGAGTTTCCTCTTAAAACCTATTTTCAAAACTGCTAAGACCAACTTTTACGAAGGAATGGGGAGAAGTCTTAAGCTAAGAGAAAGGGTAGAGTTGACCCTGTTACTATCGATTATGTCATGTTCCACCAATAAGCCTACATCCTACGCAACCATTGGCTGATAGGGCAGGGGTCTGTCAGTGAATAAGTCATAGCAATAGCGTAGAGTTGTCACCACCTTGATCTCCTATGTAATTGGGTTGTTTCTGTTTGCTGGTTAGGTAACAGCATCCCTGACTAGCTCTGTTGTGATCATATACCCTCACGATCAAGGCTCATTATTAAGTGTTTTTCAAATGTTGACCTGATTACAAGGCGCATCGCGGGCAGCAGCCTTTAGGATTATTTGTGATTAGGTCTTTGATTTAGGAGTCTTCTTGACTACTCCTGACTACTCCTTTTCTCATATTTTAGGAACTTTTTTTACCTTTAGGGCAGATCTGCCTCCCTGCAGTCTAGACCTCTTACCCATTGAAAACATTTGGCGCATTATGAAATGAAAAATATGACAGAAATCCCATACCGTTGAGCAGCTGAAATCTTATATCAAGGAAGAATGGGAATACATTTCACTTTCAAAACTATAGCAGTTGGTCTCAGTTTTCAAATATTTACAGAGTATTGTTAAAAGAATAGGTGATACAACACATGGTTAAACACGCCCCTGTCCCACATATTTTAAAGAAGTTGCTGGCATTAAATTCACATTTGGCAGGTATTTTTTCCCCAGAAAAACATTTCTCAGTTTCAACATTTGATATGTTGTCTTTGTACTATTTTCAATAAAATATAGGGATCAATGCACATCATTGCATTCTGTTTTATATGCATTTCATGTGGCATCTCAGGTTTTTTGGAAACGGGTTGTACATACACTGATCACAGTACTTGTTAATTGTTTTGGTACTTTCTGAGGTATGTGATGTGTTTCACAATTCCTAATTCAAAGTCTGTTAATATAACCTAGTATTGTTGAACATCTTTTATATGTATGTGCCATTTGTTGATACAAAAACGATTGTATCTACCATAATATTTGGTTTAACATATTATCACAGCATAGGCAGGTTTCCCCCCCTTAAATTATTTTACAAAAGATTCACACTTCCAGGAAATTTGCTGTTGTAGAATGAAAGTGGGGGCATAGTACGGAAGTGCTTCCGGGGTACCAGGCGAGCATTTGTCTTGGGCCTCCAACTCAATAAGTCTCTGGCTGTTTGCCTGAATTAATATGGTTCAACACATAGGAAAACAAAGAACATGGATAATCATTCACTGAATTTCACCAATATCTCATGTTCTCTAATCTTCGAACATTGTCTGGATGTCCACATCAACAAATATTCACAATGTGTGTGTGTATGTGCTTTATTTCCTGTGGTGTGACAGGGGCAACTCTCTGCAATAGTAATTAATTACAGTATTTAATTACAGTACATTTTCTTGTCCCAGACTGAGGGGTTAATGTGGTGGTGACTTAATGTAGTTCCATACCATAGATCTCACTACACCATAAATTACGGATTTGAATTACAGATTAGAATCACACATTAGAATGAAACATTAGAATTACATATTAGAATCACACATTAGAATTACACATTAGAATAACACATTAGAATAACACATTAGAATCACATTAGAATTACACATTATAATTACACATTAGAATCACACATTAGAATTACACATTAGATGATGAGGATTTGCTGTAAATTCAACTTTGCTTCATGACAGGACTGGCAAACACAGTACAGTGAGAACCTGTTTGACTGTTAGCTGCAACAGGGATATTGAATTTAATAGGATATGAAAATTATCAAGTTAATGTAATTTCCCTGTATGTGCAAATATATACAGATCCAGAGTACAGAAAGCAGGGCAGTCAGCAATGTAGTCAGGTGTGACGGTGAGGTGACGGATTGCTCCGCCATCTCCCGCATTCTCCATCTTACCAACAGCCATGAACTCATCCCGGTCCCATTCATTTGTCTTGTCTTGTCAATCATTGTTCACACCAGGTCCCAATCAAACCATTAGTATGTGTTTAAATGTTTCTCCTCTGCTCCCCTTGGATTTTAGTCATTGTTCCATGTCAGCAGATGTATGTGGTGAGTGTAGTTCCCTGTGTTCATTGTCATTTAGGGGTTTGCCTTTGTGGTTTTCTTTTCTGTTGTCATGTGTTTGTTTATATATTAAAAAGAGTACACAGACCTGCTACCCCTGCCTGCTCCTGGTCCGTCCTCTACCACACAATACACAAGCTAATTTGTGACATCAGGTTAGTTTGCAGTAATCGAGTTAAGTACCAAGCGTACTGCTCTGTCATGAACCTGCTGCAGCAGAGCCAGTCCGCTTTGATGGAGTGTGCCTTAATGAAGCTTATATGGTTTATTGTGTTGTGCAAGAGCACTATAACATATTTTATGTTATAGATTCAAACAAACACCACTACATTTTCTTTCATTTTCTTGATTTCCAGAAGGCTGTCTGATGCTCAAAACATAATTTTCTTCTCTTTTCAAAATACCAATATGTGTTACTTTTAAGATTACACGAAAGGGTACATACTAGGGTACAAGTTTTGCAAAGGTACACACTACTACAAGGATATTGCGAAAAGCTATGCTGCTTTCAAAGCTGCTAAACTTGTAAACCCACTTTTAGAAAATACCCATGAGAAATGGAGGTTTTCAGACAAGCTAAATATCTGTTTTTGTGTACAGCTATTCATCCTCGTCCACAACTTCTATAGACTTAGTACCACCCATCTGTTAAGATTTCACATGTGAACGGACTTCATTGTGAATGGATCTCTTGTGTCCTTTGTCTTGTCAGCTAAACCAAGAAATGGGCACCAGATACATCCAGAGCAGTAATGTTGAGACGTTTTTCCCACAACTTTTGTAATTGTTGATTACTTCTGTCAAGGAAACTCTCCTAATGATTAACTGAGCTGACCAGTGAAGGCCACATTTGGAGAAGATGACATTCTGTGCACCCAACTAACCTGACCTCCAAAGCAATGCAATTGTTAGAAGCTTTGGCGTTGAAGTCTTTAATACTGTGTCCACCCTGTTCATTTCATATAGTATCCTACTTTTGGGGCCGTAAAACTGTACTGAGATCAAATGTATGATTGATGAGAAAATGTCAGCTCAGTTCCATCTCACTCCTTGTGTTTTCATTGCCCTGTGACTGATCTCCCTCAAAGAATTTTCAGGTGGTCCTGAGATTAGGAACTACCTTTACAAACTCTTTTCTGTAACCAATCACAAATTCCATTCATTTCTGTATCATCTGGAATGTTTTGTATGTTTCTTGATGACGTTATGAATAAAGGCCCTAGCTCTGGTGCACTTCTAGGCCACCATTCACTCCTTACAACTTTTTGAGAAAAAAATACGTCATGGTGCAGAAAGAGACAAATGTACAAAGCTATTCTTCAAAGTCAGTGTTTCTCAACCCAGCTCATGGGCGCCCCCCTGCCCTGCATGTTTTATGTCTCGTGCAAGGCAGGGGGGTTGTTTCTCACCCCTTGCAACCAGTAGCAGGGTTGAGAAACACTGGTCTAAGAGAAAATGAAGGAGTTTAATGTACATTTCCTGCAATGCTGCACATTTTGCCATGAGGCTGAAAGAAAGCTTTGAAGCGTTAATTCCATCCATTATGCTACAGGTGCCTTGTTAACCCACTCTGGAATCCAGCCCTGCTTTATGAGCCATATCTTGAAAATCTACAAAGTATTCGCCCTAAACCTTTCTAATAAAAATTAAGCCAACCTTAAGCACGGTGAATTTCTGATTCACAGTGCTTTTCATTCATGTGCTTTATTTAGTCAGAAGGCTGTGTGGGCTCTAGTATTTTTACATTTTGGTCTTTTCAGACAGATGTTGGTCTGGATTTGTTTTCAGCTTGTTTCAGATCAGTCACTTCAAACATTGGTTGAAGTAAATTGACTTCAAAAGTAAAAGTGGAGTTCTGGTTGAAGTAAACATTTGAACTTTTTAACAGAACTTTTTGGGTACGGGTAAAAATGTGCCTTGATACAGTCCATGAATTCACATGTGATTAGTTAGTGATTATTAATGTATGATAATTCATCACTTTACTTGAGGGGACACAAAATAATGAACTAATGGTGAAGTATCAGTTATTAAGGATTACTTGCTACCAATGGCTCATTAGTTAGTGATGGTTAAGGTTGGATAATTCATCACTTTACTTAAAGGGAAAATTTGTAAAACAACCACTCTGGAAACATGGACATCATGAAGTGAATTAATGTATTTTCAGTAGATGTGTAAACAAAGTCTTAATCGTGCACATTAATCATTCAATCAACAGTCACATTAATCAGTCAATCAAATATACATTTTTAATGTCCTTTATACATCAGACATTTCATATACAGCAGTAATTTTGTACTTATGTATAAATACCTTCATGTTCAGCTTGTGTTGTAAAATCTTGTAAAAGTATTAGACAATTACCTTAATGTGTTAACACTAATACAACCTGCCTGTGAAAGCTAGCAGTGTCAACCGAAACTAAAAAACACTTGACTGAAGCTAGCATATAGCTAACAGGAGCCAGATGTTCATACATTACTGTAACAAATGTGTTTTCTTTTTCAAAGTTAGGCACGACCATCATGGCGTTTTAAATTCAATATGGGTTTTCTGTCTAGTCCATAGTTACAAAACTACTATGTTTTTCCACCTCTTTACATACACATTAACAGGCAAGTATCGAAATGTCCAATGCACGTGTGTACATGACCAACCGGCAAAACTGTAGATTATCAGAAATAAAGCATGGCTTTTCCTTCAGGAGTTACGCGAACGCGCAAGTGTTTGTTTGGCTCGAATTCAGTCCCAACGCTACGCGATCACATCTCTCTGCCCCCTACTGGACAACCGTAGTAAGTGTCATTTAATATATGTAATATATCCCCATTTCTAACTATACATAACCCTAAATAACCAAATTACCCTACAGGTTTTCAACAGGTACATTTTTTTAAATTAGTTAATAAGTTGATTCAGGTGTGCTAGTTCTTGAATACATCTAATGGATAGAATGGCTGGGGGGGCCCACGAGAGGTTTGGGAACCACTGCTCTACAGCTACGATAAAGCAACAGAAACGTTAGCACATATCATGTTCATGTCTCAACTTGCGAGAGTCCTGAGACTCTCTGGTCTTTTAGAAAAGCAGCCTCCAGATGACTAGCTGTGGCACGTTGGCATCGTCTTGTCGGTGGGCCTCAATATTGTCTGTGACAATCGGAAAGAAGAAAAATGTTATGAACATACCTTAAAGATATGAAACACAGACAAACGTGTATAGACACCTATACACACATAGACCTACTGTATATGCAGTACATTTTTTATTCATATTTTCCCTAAACGATTTCCGAAGTCCAGATAAATAGGCTGTGAAACAGATGTAGGTTTATATAACAGTACATGTAGCCTTCAGTGTTGGCAACAAAAAATAGATTAACGAATTCATAGACAGATGTTTCCCTGCAGAGCAAGATTCTATACATAATCTTACGACATGCGAAATGAGAAAGCCTTCTAATAGTTATTAGCCAACATTAGATTGCTTATTGAGGTAGGTTGCAGGTTTACTTCCCTTCCAACCTGAATAATGTAATTGTATTTCGAAGAACAAAAAAGGTTTGGGACTTGCCTATTTTCCCATGAGAAAAGAATGGGCTCTTTTAGCAACATCTCGCCTTAACACGTATCCATGATCTTCCTTAGAAACCTCTCAAGTAACGCCCCAAGACACTGGCGCTGGATGCTAAACTGGCTGTAGATGCCAGTGGAAGTTGCGGAATGCAGTGAAGATAACAAGGTACAGCCAGGCAAATTGAACTTGAGAAGCTGCTAGGGGAAACATTTCATTGAATCAGTTGGGATTTTTTTAGGGATTTTTTTTGTTACAGAAGCATAGAGCTATTACGTCGTGTTTCCGAAATTAGAATGAATAATTGACGGTCTCTGGCATCTCCGGACTAGAGTGGACATCAAGGTAGACCCCTGCCAATCGTAGCGCACATCAGGATTTACACGTTCTCCTTCAGGATTTACATCATTCCCCTGATACAGCAAGCAACAGAATACATTCCCGTTGTCCTGATTTAACTTCAGGTGAGTTATTATTAATAATTGTATTTCCATGTGAAACAACAATATCCCATAAACTGCGTTAATTCACAACTTAACTATTGTTTCTTTTTTATTAACAGTTACTTATAAATACGAACAGTTGTATCAAGAACGGATCAAGAATATTTATTTTATTTCCGTTAATTTATACAGGATACATATTGATAGTACACCACTGATCTACTTTCAAATCCATGTTGTGGACGGTTCTCCGATGCCTTGACGGGATTTTTATAGCAGCCTACAGCATATAGCCGACTTCCCGGTCGACCTCATTGTGCTTTTAGTATGCGTTATCTATTTTACATTCAATAATCCTCTATTTTCCGGTGACTGACAAAGTGACCAATAAAATGCATGCGCATGTTGCCAACGAAGATTGTCATTATAAGACATGATATGCTTGTCAGGATGTACTGTATATTTCTATGAAATAGTCGAGATTGGATAATTTTTAACAGGTTTATTATTAGGTTATGATCAGACAGGAATCAATTAACTTCACTATAGTCATATCCAAGTTAAATAATCCTGATGGGCTCTGTAACAAAACCGAGAACGTTTTAATTTTTTTTCCTTCAGATGGAAAAGCACATGGGATTAAAAACTCTTCAAATAATAATTAAATGAGACATGCACTCATTTAATTTCGTTGGGTGAGATGTTAATTTATTTCTGGGGAACAACAGTAGATAATTTCATAATTACTCAGTTGTCATGAAGTGCTAGATCAGGTCCTACACGCGAACACACATTTGCACACAGGGCCGAAATGTTTTACATGGGAGTTATTTGGTTATTTGGCCAAAATATTACTACCTGTAACCCAAAATAATTCTCCCAGGACCCCAAATAGCGGTTCTCGTTGAGGGAAAAAGTTGGCTTGCGTCCTATATTCTTTAATTTATTCTGATTGTGTAGAGAGTAAAACCTGCAATGGGATCTTTGGGTTGAATGACCTAAAGCCTGATGAGGGAGGTATTTCAGTTCAGAAGACATGAGGTATGGATTAGCCCAGTGTACAGTAGTTTCTAGTCTGGCTAGCATCTTGTGACATATTAGGGTTTATATAACATGGCTAGACCTTTTTTGTCTGCATCCCTTGACACCAAGTTTCCATTCTCCTTTCTGTCAGGAGAATGTGTCTGTGCCAAGATCTGTAACAAGTGCAATTCTAGGATCATACCATTCCCATACATTGGATGAGAGTGGTGCTTGGTGGTGTACCTCAAACAACTGCAAGTTTCCCAAGACTCAGAACCAAGCTTCAGCCCCCAGTCTCAGACCACCACCCTCCCAGATTAAGGGTAACAAGAAGTTAATTGTAATCCCCATGGATTAAGAACCCATGAGTGATTAAATGTGATTTCTGTCTTTAAAATAAAGAGGAGAAATGACTGGGAACTTTACAGTGGGCTCTTTAAAGAACAAAGTCCAGATTATGTATACAGTAATCGTTATAATAAAGGATTAATCAACGTATGATCATGGGAACATTTTCATTTCTCAGGCTCATAGCATCTTCTTAGAAAGAGGAACTCCTCAGAATACATTTTCCTCTATGTTTAGTTCTGGCCTCCCTTTGGGATATTTTACAAGGTGAAAATCAAAGCAAAACTATAACTATAAACTAGATTGCCAGACATCTTTGGAAGAAGGACGGAATAACATTTCAGGATGCTTTTCTGAGCAGTCACACAATTTCCCTGTTGATTGTGTGTTGTTGTCAAAGTATTCAGCTCATCTGAGCTGTAAATAATATGACATACCTAATTCCCACATAGAGGTGCCAGGTGCCTGGAAAGAATAGAACGTACATTTTTGGCTTAGTGGGAACCTGATCTCGTAGGGATGTTTGGGCCAGTAGCCCAGACGTGTCCAACAGTGAATGGCAGTACTGTAGATGACAAGTGATGGGACATGGTTAGGAGCTGCAATGTGTCCTGTGTGGGGAGCGATTCAAAAGAACATTATCTTACCGTGCAAAATCATTTGAAAGAGGTCTGTTCAACGTGTGTACCTGTGACTTCAACTCAACACGTGTGTGTTTATTTTTATGTTTATGTGTGTGTAGGTGGCACGTTTGGAGTAGAATATTCCTAACAGAATTTAATCGCCATGTGGTTCAAGGTAATATTTATTATTCCATATTTATTTTCCTGGGTGAATACACAACAACACATCAAATGAAAAACACATACTGAAATATAAATGTATCAATAATTTAAGAGGAAACAATACAAAATGTTTTGCCTGTGACGGGATACAAAACCCACTCCCACACCTCCGTTGCAGAATGGTGGTATGGCCGATAGTGGCATGGTGGAGAAGCCCTCTGAACCCCAATCATTCAGCATCCCGATGGAAGAGACCATCTGTAACGGGGGAACACAGGAGACACCTGTGCTGACACATCTAAAGAAGGTGGAGAATCACATCACAGAGGCCCAGCGTTTCTCCCATCTCCCCAAGCGTTCAGCGGTGGACCTGGAATTTAAAGAGCTCTCCTACATCATCCAGGAAGGGCCGTGTTGGAGAAAGAGAGGTATGGAACATATACAGTACATAAATTACCCTTATGTTTTCGTTGCACAAAAATTGTCAGATTTTTTTCAGGTAGCAGTGCTTTCTGACCCTGTTTTTTGGCTGGCAAACTCTGAACATTGGCAAAGCAATCATTTTGCAGATGCTCTTGTCCAGAATTTCTTACAGGAGATATTAGTATTCAGTTACTTGCTCAGAGGCAGAAAAACATATTCTTCACTTTTTCACCATAGGGATTAAAACCAGTGACCCCTTGGTCACTGCCATAGGGATAGGGCGCTACTTAGAATTCATGTCCAGTCTTCACTTGGCAAAACAGAGATTGTGGTCAGATATCCTTACATAAATAAGTATGGTATTAATGAGTAGCATGATGACTTCCTGAAGTAGACAGAGGATGTAGAGGACATTAAAGAATGAAATAATGGTACCTCTGGAGACTCCCTGTGCAGTACATACAATACAGCAGAAATCAACAGTGGATTAGAATGGCAAATTCAGACTGATCTAGATTTTGTTTCTGAACAGGCTTTTCAGTATCTGTGTATAGCCTGTTAAGAAAAGGCTTTCGACGTTGTCTTTTTGTTTCCACTTCAGTCATCTTTTCAAATACTGTCATGTCAATGAAGAGTAGTTATACTATAATGAAATGTTGTTTTACAGAAGCTTAACAGATGTTGGCTCTGTGACACATTCCAGGTCCTGACTAGGATCCAAAAAGGGCATGCTTTTTTCCCCGATCACATACAATAATCAGCATGTTCTATCCTTTATAGTTATAAGCTGCACATCTTAGTTCGTGATCTTGGGCTTGAGGGTTTCACTGTGTGCAAAATGCCCTGCTTCTAGATATGAAACAGCATTGGTGATCATTTAAAATTAAATCAGAATTGAATCAATCGAGACTCATCTATTGTTTTCAATGTGTCAATTTTTAAATGACAACCATAACTCATTTATTTTACCCGATAGAGTCATTTGAGAAGTTAAAAGTAAATACATCCCCTGGAATGTTGTCTTTGTTCAATGTCTTTGCTTAGAATTACGAACACTATTGACAGATCGAGGTCACCTAATTTAATTAATGACTCTCAAAGATTATACTTTGATATCATTTATTAATCGAAAGTAAAAAGTGTAAAAAGCAAAAGCAAACATAAGTTGTGTTATTTTATTCTTTTTTAAGGGCAGAGGCTTTTTGTTTCACGACCTTGTAGGTAGGCCATGTTTGGGCAGGTTCTTTTGGACAGTTGACAAATGACAATTCGACACTGATTGTAGCAGGAGAAGCACATAGGTCCCTTGATGTTCAGCCACTTGATGTTATGAGGGTCTTTTGATCAGCTCTGGGGCTGAATTTGGTGGGATGACCTATCCTACGTAAACTGCCAGTGGTCTGGATATTCCTCCATTTGTATATGATCTATTGGACAGTGAAGGGATGTACTTTGAATTTCCTGGAAATGGCTTTGTAACCCTACTCAGACTCATTGGCGTCAATTATTTTTCTACTGAGGGCCTCAGATGGGTCTTTTGATCTTGGCATGATGTGTTTCCACTTGTCCTATGTTTATGTCCAATTTTCTAATCTTTGTGGAAGGGCTGACCCTCTCAAGTTAGTTTTCACTGGTTTTCAAATAACTGCACCTGTTTTGCTGTAGCTGATGTGATGTAATGATTAGGGTTGTGGTTTATAAAAATGTTCAGCACAAGGAAATGTATTGCATTTCTGTTTATTTTAATTGCATACATGTTTTAAAAGTGTTCAGTAGTTAAATTCAGTTGCCTAGCTCAAATCTCTGTCCAAATGTAAAAAAATGAATATTTTCCGAGGGTGTACTTATGTTTTTCCACATGGCTGTACGTAGACTGCTCATTTACAGCAAGGAGCTGGGGAACCGAATAATGTACATTCAGAGTGATTATGAACACCTTGCTCAATCTTTGTTTTTCTATGGCTGCATCTTCTTTGCTGGGAGACAGGATTTGACTCCATCAGTATAGGAATGGTATTCACTGATGAGCCAAAACATTATGATCACTCACAGGTGAAGTGAATAACACTGATTATCTCCTAACACGGGCACAGGTCAATGTCTGGGTAGATTAGATGGTAAGCAAACTGTTCTTATAGTCAACGTGTTGGATCCCGGAGAAATGGACAGGAGTAAAGATCTGAGAGAGTTTGACAAGGGCCCAGTTGTTAGAGGCTCTGTGAAACGGCAAGGCTTGCAGGGTGCTCCCAGTCAGCAGTGGTGAGTACCTATCGACTGCGGTCCAGGAGAGACAAACCACAAACTGGCAACAGGATGTTGGGCGCCCGAGGCTCATCAATATGCGAGGGCAGTAAAGGCGATTCCGTCTGGCCCGAACCAACAGAAGGTCTGCTATGGCACAAAGTCACAGAAAAAGTTTGTGATGGTTACGGGATGAATGTGTCCCAACACACTGTGCATCGCACCCTGCTTATGAGGCTGCATAGCCACAGACCGGTCAGCGTGTCCATGACCACCTCTGTGATCACCGTCAAAAGCAACCGCAATCGGCATGCAGGGCGTCAGAACTGGACTTTGGGGCAGCGGAAGATTTACATCATGTGGACAGACGTGTACGTGTGCGCCGTTTACCTGGGGAAGTAATGGCACCAGAATGCATTGTGGGAGGACGACAAGCCAGTGGAGGGTATGTGATGCTCGGGGCAATGTTCTGCTGCGAAATCCCGGGTCCTTCATGTAGACGTCAATTTGACATGAACCACCTACCTAAACATGCAGACCAGGTACACCCCTTCATGGCAATAGTATACCCTGATGACAGTGGCCTCTTTCAGAAGGATCATGCGCCCTGCCACACCACACACATGGTTCAGGAATGCTTTGAGGAACGTGATGAAGAGTTCGCGGTGTTGCCCTGGCCTCCATATTCCTCAGATCTCAATTCAATCGAGCATCTGAGGGATGTTCTGGACCATCAAGTATGATACTGGGCAGCTTCAACTCACAAGTTACAGGACCTGAAGGATCTGCTGCTAATGTCAGAGGGGAATGTCTTGGTGTCACAGGACACCTTCTGGGGTCTTGTAGAGTCCATACCTTGGCGGGTTGGCAATGTTTTCAGGGCACGTGGAGAACTACAATATATTAGGCAGGTGGTCATAATGTTTTGACTCATGTCACAGAAGAACATCTGGTGGTCATACTGTTTTGGCCCTTCACAGAAGAAACATCAACAGATCTGTAGATTTAATGCGCAACATGTTACATAACATGATCACAACACAGGTGTATAACAGCTAGTTCTGGGACTTAACTAAGAACAGAGAATCTATTTTTAATTGACACCCAGGTGAAACAGCTACACTAATTCACAGAGAGTAGATGTTGTACTGTATATTCACATGTATGATAGTGGAACAAAGGTTCAAGCTCAGAGATGACTGGCACTGATCTGCCAGCTGGTACATAGACAGTGATTTCGTACAACTTTGTATCCTATAGGCCTGCCTCTCCTTTCACAATGCTTCTCTGATAATCATAACAGAATGTTCAGCTATGTTGAAGGTTGTTCTAATGTCACTGCCACATTTAGCATTGCAGGTGCAATCCAGGCTTCAGAGGAAGCATTAGAGTATAAGTGGCAGAATAAAATTCAATCAGGGAAACAGACCGCATGTATTTATCTGGTTCACACACATATGGTCTCAGACACACACACACACACACACACACACACACATACACACATACACAGACTTTCCATCTGTCTGTTCATCTGTCTATCCATCCGTTCATAAATTACACTGAGCCATTTATGTGGTCCAGCTGGCTACACCAGTTTCTAAACAAATGAACATGAATATGAAGCCTAAGCCCAAGTCCTACAGAAAAGGTGTTAATGTAGAGGGCTTGCTATCTGTTTGCTCTTTGAGGATATCATTTGTGGAGGCATGTTTGCGTCATTAGCAACCCTACCTGACAGACTTCCCAGAGCCGCAAAGAGCTAATAGAGAAAGGACGAGTTTCCAGCATGATAACAACAGTGTTGTTGAGTGCATGTGTCTGTTGGCATGTAGCAGCATTACTGTGTCTTACTTGCAATAGTCCACTTTCCTTAAAAGTGTTGTCCTTCAGAGCAAATCTACCTTTGTGAATCTGTACAGACACCTTTTCTGTCTGCTTGTGTGTTTGTGTGTGTCTCCATACATGGTGGAATGCTTTACTGTTTTTAGCCTGCCCTGTGAGTGATTGTGTGGTCCTCACCTGATTTGGTGGAGATCCAGGTGGAACTAGCTAATGGTTTTGGAAAAGCAAAGCAAGATGGACACACTCTAGAAGGTCCAAGGCAATCACTAATTATCCTCAAGGTTTTGAGATGAGGGTGCACAGGTCACCGTTTATCTAGGATTTCGGTGACCTGTGCACCCCCAGGAGCTAGAAGGGCTAAAATGCCAGAAATCACCAGGAGCTAGAGGGGCTAAAATGCCAGAAATCACCAGGAGCTAGAAGGGCTAAAATGCCAGAAATCACCAGGAGCTAGAGGGGCTAAAATGCCAGAAATCACCAGGAGCTAGAAGGGCTAAAATGCCAGAAATCACCAGGAGCTAGAAGGGCTAAAATGCCAGAAATCACCAGGAGCTAGA